>JARBWK010000004.1:182790567-182811425 GCA_030556195.1 Anolis apletophallus
CCCATGGGCTGGATATGGCCCTCCAGGTCATTTACCCAGCCCTTACTCAGGGCCAACCAAAGTCAACAACAACAACAACAACAAAACTTTATTACTGTCACTGACCAGCACAAAGCGGGCACAAGCGCCCTAAGAGGACAATGACAACTCCCCAGTAAGTCTGAAATGACTTGAAATCACACAACAACAACAACAACAATCCTTTTTCACCAGCCAAAACCATGCCCACACTTCCCATTGAAATACTAAGTTTGTATGTGTTAAAATTGTTCTTCATTTTAATTATTGTATTGTTTATTTTTTTTTGTAATTAATTTTTATTCATTCTGACATCAAAAAAAACACACAATACATCACAAACTTACCGACTTAAACATCGGCATACACGTAAACATAAACAAAACCATAACATAACATAACATAAAAACATAACATAAAATCATCTTCCCCCTCCCTTCCCCCCCCACTTCCTCCACCCTCACCTACACATATATAATCCCCCTGTTACCCTCCTAGTCCGTTTTGCAGAGGCTCCTACTACATTCGACCGTTGCACAGAGGGGTGGTCTTACTTCCCCTTTCTGTGATCTAAGACTTAGTTGTCCAATATTTCCATATCTTTATCTTCACTTTTGTATTGTTGTCCATCATATCAACTTATATTTCTTCACTTTAAGGTAATTGATATATTTGTCCCAGTTTGTTCTATTTTCAAATGCCCTGTTATACGCTACTTTCTGTGTTAGCAGATCCATGTTCATTATGTCGTAGACTTTTTTTAACCAATCTTGGTGTGTTGGCACTTCTTTAAGTTTCCAGAATCTGGCCAGAGTTATTCTTGCTGCGGCAACCAAATAAAAAAGGATTTTGTCATCGTTTTCATCTAACTCAAAATCAAATATCTCCAGCAGAAAGTATTCTGGCTTAAAATCAATTTTTTTCCCCAAAATATCTTTTGACCTCTTAAATATCTCCAACCAGAATTTCTTTACCTTTTTACATTCCCACCACACATGGGCATAAGTCCCAACATTTGCTCCACATTTCCAACATTTCGCATTCAGTTTACCTTTGCTAAACTTCGAGAGCTTTTCTGGTGTTAAATACCACATATAAACTACCTTATACCAGTTTTCTTTTGTCTCGACCGCATAGGTAAAATTTAATTTTTGCCCCACACTTCTTCCCATTTACACAAGTCTATAGTGTGACCCACCAGCCTGGCCCACTTTATCATTACCTCCTTAACCAGATTTTCCTCAGTGGCCCAACCTAATAATAGTTGATAGGATTTCCGTATAGTTTTAGTGTCACTTTTTACAATTTTCGACCAACTAGAGTCTGTTATTTCAAACCCCTTTTTCCGATCTTGTTTGTAGTTCTCTTTAATTTGCCAGTAGTGGAACCACGTTGTACCAGGTTCCACCCTCTGCATCTCCTCCAACGTCATCAGGTCCACTTCCTGCCCTTTGATCCTTAATATATTTTTATACGTCAGCCACCTCTCCCTCGGAATTTCCCTCTTATGGTCTGCCTCAATCGGAGAGAACCACAAGGGAGTTTTATTACATAATCTTTCTTTATGCTTGTCCCACACATTAATAAGAGCCGCCCTTATAAAGTGATTTCTAAAACCTTTTTCTACCTTAGCCTTGTCTCTCCAGAGATAGCTATGCCATCCCCGGAAAAGATCTTCTCCTTCCAAGGCCAAAAGTTTCTTTTTTGTTAGAGTTACCCATTCTTTCACCCATACCAGTACCGCCGATTCATAATAAATTTGGAGATCCGGCAGTGCCATTCCTCCTCTTTTGATGTTGTCTTTCAACTGATGGAAGCCTATCCTTGCCCTCTTGTTCAACCACACAAATTTTAATATATCCTTTCTCCACTCTTCCAAAATTGCTTTTGTCCTTAGGATTGGGATTGTTTGAAACAAAAATAATATTTCGGGTAACACCGACATTTTAACCAGGGCTATCCTGCCCATCAATGAGAGTTGCAGCTTACTCCATTTTTCCAACTTTAACCTTATTTCCCTCCATTTTCTTTCATAATTATTTTGGAGCAAATGGGCATTGCTTCCTGTCAAAAGAACTCCCAAATACCGGACCATTTTCTCTATCTTAATTCCTGTTATTCTTTGGAGAGTCTCTTTTTTCTTTTCCGTCATATTCTTTACAATAAATTTCGTTTTATCTTTGTTTATTTTTAACCCAGCGACTTCCCCATAAATCATTAATTCCTTCCACCACTCATTCCATTGTTGCAGAGGATCTTCTATTACGCAGACCATGTCGTCTGCGTATGCCGAGACCTTATACGTATTATTAGGAATTCTCAGTCCTTTAATTTCTTTATTTTGTCTTATACTTTCTAAAAGGATTTCTAATGTCATTACAAAAATCAAAGGTGACAACGGGCAACCTTGTCTTGTGCCTTTCATTAATTTAATTTCTTTTGTCAACTGGCCGTTTATGATGATTTTAGCCGTTTGTTTATCATAAATTGATCTAATCACATTCTCAAAATAAAATTCCATGTCCATTTCTCTTATCAACTCAAATATAAAATTCCAATTAGGATGCCGACTTCTTTTTGAGTATGCTTGTTGTAGTATTCGATTATATTCAAAATCAACCTGGTATTATCTTTAATTTGACGGCCTGGGAGAAAGCCAGTTTGGTCCTTATGTACTCTTTCATTCAGGACCACTTTCAATCTTGCTGCCAATATGCCAGCAAAAAATTTATAGTCTGTATTCAATAAAGCAATTGGGCGAAAACTTTTAGGTGTCCTCATGTCTGAATCATCTTTTGGTATCAGCGTAATATTTGAGTGAGTCCAGGAAGGTGGGAGTTTACTTTCGTTCAGAACTTTATTCATCACTTTCAACATTGATGGTATCAGCTCCTCTGTGTGCACCTTGTAAAAGTGTGATGAAAAGCCATCCGGTCCTGGGCTCTTGTTTGGTGCCATGGTTTTAATTATTGTCCTAATTTCTCCCTCGTTTATCTGTTTATTCAGACTTTCTCGTTGACATTCTGTTATCTTCTTTATTTTTTTGCTCCCCAAATACTCCATAATCCTTTCTCTGGGAATATTATCGTCAGAATAAAGTGTTTTATAAAATTTTACAAATTGCTCCTCTATTTCCTTTTGATATATATACTCTCTCCCATTTTCACTGATTTTGTTTATATATTGCTTTTGTCTCCTATTTTTAATCTTCCAGGCTAACCATCGACCCACTTTATTCGCATTTTCAAAATGTCTCTGTTTCATTAGATTGAGTTTCTTTGTTATATCCTCCAATTGGAGAGTTTCCATTTGTTTTTTAAGTAGATCCAATTGTGTTCTAATTTTAATGTCTTTTGTGTTATTTTTAAACTTTTTTTCCCATATGGAGATTTCCGTCTCTAATTTTTGGCACATATTTCGTTTTTCCCTGTTCCTTCTCGCTGCTTGTTGAATATAGTGTCCTCGCATAAAGGCTTTGGCGGCATCCCAAATTATTTCCATTGGGGAGTCCTCTTCTTTGTTAAATTTGAAAAATTCCTTTAGCATCTCTCTGCTTTTCTCAATATCCTTGGGGTTTTTTAATAAGTGGTCATTTAGTTTCCACCTAAAAGTTCCCTCCCTATTTCTTGTGTTGTCTATTGTCAACTCCAACGGTGCGTGATCTGATGTTATTCTAGTCAGGATTTTTGTTTTTTTTATCTTCATTACCAGGTCTTTGGAACCCCATGCCATGTCGATACGCGACCATGATTGGTGAGGGTTCGAAAAGAAGGTATAATCCCTTTCACTTTTATGGTAATGTCTCCAAAGGTCTATCAGGTTAAATTCCACCAGAAGTTTTTTGAAACATTTTGGCATTTCCCCCTTATTTGTTTTGCCTTTCCTATTCTTTTACTCCTCTGGCTTCTCTCCTGATTTATCCAGTTTCGCATTCCACACCCCATTGAAGTCCCCCATTATTAGGAGATAATCAAACTCTTGTTCTGTAATTCTTCTATTAAGAGATTCCACAAATTTTTCTTTGGCCCCATTAGGTGCATAGATATTCCATAGCAATATCTTTTCCCCCTCATTCTCCAAAATAATTCCCAGTTGTCTACCTTCTTGGTCCTTAAATGCTTGATTTGATTGAATTTTCTCATTAACAAAGGTTACCACCCCTCTCTTCTTTTCCTCACTTGATGCAAAATAAACTTTTCCAAATTGTTTCTGATTTAAATGTTTCACATGTTTCTGAGAAATATGTGTTTCTTGTAAAGAAATTATATCAAATTTTCCTTTTTTTAATTGATTCCATACTTTATTACGTTTATTAGGGCTATTTAAGCCATTCACATTTTGTGAGTAAAATTTAAGACTCTGTGCCATCTTCTTCCTTGCTTCCTCCCCCAGCACCGGCCTGCCCGAATTCCATCAAGTCTATATCTACTAAAGGGGATTTCTCCCTTAGTCTTTTCCGTTGTTTTTCAGACGTCTGGTCTTTTTTCTCCGTCTTCCGAGACTCCTTATCCTTTGCTTCTCCCTCTTTTGCTAAGAATCTTTCGTAAAACAATCTGGCTTTGTGTTCAGATGTTAGCCAGTGTTTTTCCCCCTCCCATGTTGTCGTCAAACCTTCTTTTTCCCATTTAAACCTTACGTTTTTCTCTCTCAGTATGTCAGTAATGAAGAAATATTTTCTCCTTCTTTCTAGAACTGCTACTGGGAATTCTTTTAGTATCACCACTTTGTCACCTTTATGGAAGGTTGGGGATTTGGCATTGGCCTTTATTATCTCATCTCTAACAGTTTTTCTGCCAAAGCAGACTATCGTGTCCCGTGGCGTGCCATGTCTTTTAGCATAGTTTGATTGCACACGGAACACCCTATCCACATCTCCTTCAATTTCCTCTGCCGTAGTTTGTAAAACCTCTGCGATTATCATAGTTACTGTCTCTTTGATATTTTCCTGCTCCTGCTCCCTGACATTTCTGAACCTAAGTTGGAATTCCTTCTCCTTTGCCTCCAGTGACTCCTGTTGCAATTTTAAGGTCGCAATTGTCTTTTCCATGGTTACCATTGTCTTTTCCAGTTCTTTTTGTTGAGACTGCATTGCCTTGTTTTCCCTTACACAATCTTTCTTCCCTTGTTGTAGCAGATCGATATCTTTTTGCATGTTTCTTAGTTCCTCTTTAATCACTGTTTTCATTTCCTCCTTTAGATTTTTCTTTAAGTCTTCCATCTCTCCTCTAATAATATTATACTGAGAGTCTTGCTTTTCTTGGATCTGTTTCACATCTGTCTGTATTTTCAATATTTCTCTCATTAAATCCTTTGAAGAAAATTCCTCCGTTACTGAGCCCTTTCTTCCTAGTTGTTTGTTCTCTGTTTTATCCATTTTGGCTTTTGGTGTATTCATTCTTAGATTTTACTCTTAAAGCCAGATTTAAAAAACTTAGGTATATTGAATTAAGGGAGTCTAAGCAACGTACAGAGGTGTACTTGGTCAAAGGGGGCCTAACTATTATTCGGAACTGACACTCTGTCTTGCTCCTAGTTCGAGACAGCTTCCCCTGCCAATTCACCTCTGCGTCTAGTTTACAAAATCTCTCAAGGCAAGTGCAAGAGGTACCCGAGGCCCAGCTCTGGGGAGCAGAGAGGAAAAAAAATTACAAATCCTTCAATAATCTTCGCAGGAGATATTACAGGTAAGATGTTTGAGGGTCAATTGCACTAGACGGGATGCTAAGATAAATTTGCAAGGATTGCAGTGTAGGGGTTTAAGTTAGCATTTGAGAATAAGTCTCTATCTTGAACTTACTTTCTTCTTTCTAATTGCTTCTGATGACTTCTGATGACTTCTGCTAACTTCCCTTTTCCCCTCCACTGCTTTCCTTATGTGGTTTATGTGCTCTCCCCTAGTGCAGATATAAGAGTCCACGGAGCGCGAACAAGGCACAGTCCTTAAGGTATTCTTTGAGACAGGTGGTTAGGTAGGTTGTATAAGGTAGGGCACTCTAGACAGGGGGTGCTAGGGAAGAGTTTCACGGAGTGTAAAAGTGTAAAAAACTCAGAACAATTTTGTGTGGGAGCAGGGAACGCTCAGTCTCTTAGATATTCTTGAGGCTTCCCTGTAAGAACCCAGGGGGAGCCCAAGCTGTCGTTCTACACAACAGAGGGACCAGACTAAGACGAGCACGGGTATCAGGACTCCCGGGGCACTCAAACTCTCAAGTATTCTTTCTATCCCTTGCTTTCCTTTAGTTTCCTTTAGTTTCCTTTGGTTTCCTTTGCTTTCTTTAGTTGGTTTGAGTTATTAGCCTCCGTTGCCGCCTGTCGTCTGTAGCGCCTTCCCGTTGCTCCTTCCTCTCTCCGTCCTCCCTTATTTGTCAAACTACCTGTCGAAATGTCCAAAAGCCCGGATGCGCTATTTCACGCAACTTCAGTTTATTTACGTCAGCTGCGCTATTTGCGCTAAGTTGAGCTAGTTGCGTTAGTTGTGTTGATGCCTTGGTTACGTCGCCTACTTATCTTGAAGAATTAGCTGACCTCTTGCGCAATCTTCTTGACGTGCTGACGTGCTGGCGCTGACGCTGGCGCTGACACTGACGTTGACGCTGACGTCCTCCCGCGAGAGGTCCCGAGATCTTCACCCCTCGTTTGCTCTGTTTTACTCTTTTCCCACCGGGCTGCTTCTCTCTCCTTCCCTCTTGCACTCCTCGCCCCTCGCCCTGCACGCCACCGCCAATCTCACCACCGCGACCAGGTCACGACACAGCTGCGGCGAACCGGTGATAAGGCAAGACGAATTAAAATTTTATGCCTCTTAACTGTGTGTGGGGGTTTCTCCGACCTTCTTTTACGGATCCTATCGCCGCTCTTCTCCAAGGTCTCCCACCGCTCTTCTTTCCGTCTCTGCTTCACCCTCGCTACGAACAGACCCCACTCAGCTTCTTGTGGAAAGTGTCTCTGCGGACCAACTATGTTTTTCTCTAAATCCCAAAGTCAGTATATGATGCCTCCCGGCCTTGTGGGCCTTTCTGCAATTCGGCTTTCTTAGCGCTTTCTTCCCGCCATTCTTGGTTTAAAATAGGGGCCGGCGTTCTGGCCTGGAGCTATGCTCCTGGCTCCCTCTTGCCTCCTGTGCACCCAAACCTCTTTCTGCCTGTTCGCCAGGGCCCCCTCCGGGACCCCAACCGCAGACAGCCGGCTCCAAGGTTGGCACTTCGTCGACCTCAATCCGTCGTCGAAGGGGGGCGAAAGCCCCTCCAAGGGGTGGAAAGAGGTAGGTTTGGTGAGCTTTGCACGAGGAGCCTCACCAAACCGTGGCGTCCGCCATGATGCCCCTACCGGAAGTCTAATTATTGTATTGTTTAAAGTGGGGGGGTTTGCACGGCAAATAAGATATGTGCTGTGTGCATGAGAATTCATTCATTTTTTTTCAAATTATAATCCAGCCCTCCAACAGTTTGATTGCCCTTGTTTTACAGGAGAAAGATAGCAGACGAGAAAGAGGAGAAAGATAGCCGAGGCAGCCACAAAGTGGCTTTAGAAGAAGTGGGAGAAACCCCAAAGTAGAGTCTTGGTGAGCCTATGCTATCCACATCCCATGTAGTCTTGCAAGAGTCCTTCTTTTAAGCAGAACACCTTTCTCCTTGGATTTGACCCTGCATGAGCTGAAGTCGAGGATGTGTGCATTTTATGTGCCCTGGCTTCTCAAAGACGTTGCCAATGACATAAAACCATCACAAGAGAAAATGTAGATGTCCCTAGTGCTCTTTTAAATGTAAATATCGGGAATTGAGGTATGGTCTTCTTACTTCACCATCACATCTACCAAGAAAGGAGCTGTTATATTACTTACGTTTCCACAGCTGCCTGTGTTCCTATAACTGGACTAAGAGAGAAGCTGAGGGAACAGTGCGTGCCCGAGTGGGCAAGGCTATGAAGAAGATCAAGAGATCAAGTGTGGGAGTCACCACGTCAGCACGTTCTATGCTCTGTTGCTTGATAAAAGAACAGACTTAAGGCTTTGATCCACCCTTTGTTCTTTTCTAGATACAACTCAATATTTATCTATACAGTAGAGTTAATGCAGCTTGACACCACATTAACTGTCATGGCCACAAACTGTGGAATTAGGGGAATTGTAGTTTTATGAGGACATTAGCTTTCTGTACAAAAACCGCAGGTGCCACATTAAACTGCATATTCCAGGATCCCATAGTATCAATTCTGGATAAATACAATTGTGTCATATTGCATTAATTCTACAGGCTTTCTAAGATATATAAAGGCAGTTCTAGTAAAGGTTGGAAAGATGAGAAAAAATGTCTGGACAGATATGGTATGTGGTGGTCTCAGAAAAGGGCCCCGCAATATTCAACCCAAACGTATATGATGCTAAAAGAGATGTTAATACTGAAATCCGGATGAAACTAATGTTTTATTTGGGATCAACTAGAGAGGAAACATGGAAGATTATGACTATATATGATTACTATGCCCAGTGATGGAAAGAACTAGCTATCCCAACATAAGATGAATTGCTTATGAGGATGTGTGAATCAGCTGGGTGGATAGACTGACAACATTGATCAAGGAAAAATTCTTGACAATTTCTTTTCTAAAAACTGGGATGTTTATTACTTTCCTACAGAAATGATGGGGACAAACTTAAACTGTTTTCTGATTTAGAAGAGTATTGTTAAAAGTAACATTTTTGGTGGAAATTTAGTGAAGGGATAAGAAAATTAGACATAGAACAGAAGTTTAAAATATATCGAAAAACCAGCTATATGCCAAACTTTCTAAGTGCGAGTTCCATCGGTCAGAACTCAATTACTTAGGATTCCAAATCTCCACTTGGCAATGGATCCTAGCAAAGTACAAGATGTGTTGGCCTGGGAGCCACCGTGAACCAGGAAGCAGCTCCAAGGCTTCCTAGGGTTTGCTAATTTCTACAGACAGTTCATTGAGGGGTTTGCAAAAGTTGCCCTCCCACTAACTGAGTTGTTAAAGACAAAAGGGATGGGAGAGACAAGAAAGGCCAAGTCCACAAGGACCCCTGAATGCCAAAGGGCCTTTGATGAGTTGAAACGGAGGTTTACAAGTCAGCCTATATTGATCCATCCCCAACTTGACAAACCTTTTGTAGTGCACTGCAATGCTTCAGAGGCGGCTTATGGGCAGTGTTATTACAGAAAGATGACGAGGTGCAATTAAGGCCTTGTGCTGACATATCAAAACATTTCTCAGAGACCCAGAAAAGGTGGCATATTTGGGGAAAGGAGTCTTATGCTGTGAGAGCGGCCCTCCTACAGTGGCGACACTTTTAGAGGTTTGGACAGACCACAAAAACTTACAAGCCTTACAAACCCCCCAGCGGCTGAATGCCAAAAAGCTGGGATGGGCTCAGTTTTTCAATAGGTTCAACTTCATCTTAAAGTTCTTCCCGGCGAAGCAGAACCACCTCGTTGAAGCCCTCTCTTGTATGCCTTCGGCCGATTATTCAGCCCTAAGGGAGATGAGAACAGTTTTTTCCAAACAGCCGTTAGGGTTGATAGTGCAGCAAGGTCCGGCCTGACCCACAGCGGCAGCCAACAGGGTTAATACATGAGCTGAAGGCGGCCGCCCTTCAAGACAGTTGGATCCAAGCACACAAAGATGACCTTCGACAGGAGAACGGGGTCTGGCAATACGGGTCCAAATACTATGTACAGGAAAGTCTCAGGGCCACAGTCCTCACACATGCTCATGATTCTAAGCTGTCGGGCCACTTTGGACTTACCAAAACTAAATTTGTTAGCCCAGCAATTCTGGTGACCCACTATGCGCAGGGATGTAAAGGACTATTTAACTGAATGTACAATATGCGGCAAGACTAAACAGAAAGTGAGCAAACCAATAGGCTTACTACAGCTGGTGGCCAACCCCTAAACACCATGGACTTCATAGTCAACTTGCCTGAAAGTAGTGGGTATAACACCATTTGGACAATCATTGATTTCCTTTCCAAGCAAGCCCATTTTATTCCACTTAAAAGACTCCCTTCCACTCCGGAGCTAGCTAGACTGTTTTTACACCATGTGTTTAGACACCATGTGTCCCTGAAGAGTCATTCTAGACCAAGGCCCTCAATTTACGTCAAGGTTCTGGAAGTCCTTCTTGTCAATACTGGGAGCTGAGAGAGCACTGAGCACGGCGTTCCACCCAGAGACTGATGGGGTGCCAGGGAGGATCCCAAAAACACTGCAACAATTCCTGAGGTGTTACTCCACATATCAGCAAGACCAGTGGGTCCACCTATTGGACATAACAGAGTACTGTTACAATAATTCAGACCATGCTTCAACGGGGGTCTCCCTCTTTAAAGACTTTCCCCCCTTCCGGGCTCTCTCGGGGAGCTCCACAGAAGATGAATCCCTGGTGGGGTGGGGTGAAAAAATAGCGGCGGCTTGGCCCCAGATCAATAATAATAATATTAATAATACTGTTTATTTCTATTCCGCTCTTCTCACCCCGAAGGGGACTCCGTGCGGATTACAATACACATACGACAGACAGTCCCTGTCGGAGGCATACAGTTTTACATATAGACAGTACAGTGCAGTTTTTAGAAGGGTTTCTTCTTCCTGGCTGCGTCATAGGGTCATACAAGTGTGCGTCATACAGGATGTGGATGCTCCATTACGACGTCATTGTTGTTATGTCCTTGCGTCATTGCGTCTTTGCATCACAAGGGGGTGCTGTTGTTCCATCCTCATGACGGGAGCTCTGTTTTCCCCACTTCCGCATCTCAACTCTCCCGACAGCCGTGTAGCAACTCAGCCCTCAGTGGACCCGGGGGGACAGGAGGCTAATCTGCCCCCACCCCCACCTGGGGGGCAGGCTGCGACCCCAGGGGTTCCTTTGGCTTTAGACCCCGATGAAGAGGATGGCGGGGATGAAGGGCCCTCATCACCAACAGACAGTTTGCTCTGGGATGACACCTGGCCGGAGGACTATTCTGATGACGAGGTTGCTTATGATTCTGGATCAGATACTGAATATGAGAGACCGGGAGGATTCGGGTCACAGGAAAGGGTGTTTACGCCAGATGTTGAGGAGGCTATGGAAGCTGAGGTCAAATCAGCTTCCCAGGAAGATAACGGTGCAGATGGGGCCATTCCTGAGCGGAGATTTGACCGGCGGGGGAGTATCGAGGCGAACCGGAGAGATTGGAAACGAGGCTTGGAAAGGCGCTGGTCTCACAAAGGAGGGAATTAAATATGCATTTCGTGGGAAACTTCTCCAGATTGCTGGCCACGTCTGAACTGAAAGGATGTAGCAGTAGGCTGTCTCCCTGGAAGCCTTAGTCTGGCCTGCCTTGCCAAGTGCTGCTTTGAACCTTGTTGATTCCATGAACTTTGGATTTACCTTGCTAACCACGGATTCCATTGCCTTGGTTGATTCACTTTGTTTTTATGGACCTTCTTTTGATCCTTCCTTTTGAACACTTTTGAACATTGACTGGTTTTTACCTTGGACTATTTGATCTATTACTTTTTGGACATTTTATCTTCTTCACCTGCTTTACATTGCTGCGTAATAAATAGTTAATTGACAACGTCTGTGTGTGTGTGGTTACGAGGTGAAGACAGGGCCCGCGTTGTGACAAGCCGAAACTTCCAGATGTTGTAAAGTCTGTATAAAAATCCTTCCCCACTTTTACGTGGTCCCCATTGTTGTTTATTCACAGCTAGGCTGTTTGAACTGCTTGGGTGGGCAGTGGACAGGGCTCATATAGCTGGTTGTCCAGGCCAGCTCTGGGGGAATTCGAACTAGCAACCTTCCGATTGCAAGCCCAGCTGTGTTACCGCTGTGCTATCTCCCTGGAATTTGCTAGGCAGGACTATAAAAAATATGCTGATAAGAAACGATCCCCCCCAACCCAATTACATGGTGGGAGACATGGTGTACCTGTCCACCAAGTACCTCAAGACCACCCAGCCTTCACAAAAATTTTCAGAACGTTTTGTGGGACCCCTTCATGTGGCTGGTGTTGTTAACCCGGTGGCGGTGAGTCTCAACCTACCTCACAATTGGAAGAAAGTGCATCCTGTTTTCCATGTTAGCTTGCTGAAAAAGGCCTGCACTGATCATAAATGAACTAAGCCTGAAACTTTGCCAGTGCCAATTATGATTGGGACACATACTCATTTGAGATTAAGGACATTTTGGACTCTGAACTGCATAGAGGAAAGTTATTTTATTTAGTTGGTTGTTGCTGTAAATCAGCGTCTGTGAAAGAGAGCAAAACCACGCCCCGAAGAAACGCTAAAGAGTGCAAAACGGCCTGAAAATCGGCGCCCGTTACAACACAAGCCTTTAAAGACTACACAGACTAGTACAAGAAGCACAACCGCTGATCCGTGAGTGCGGGACCTTAATAAAATACTGTCCTAGCTGTTGGTTCAGCTATTGGTTAATTAGAGATAACACAGTAAGGAGAACTGGGAATAATCCACATTAAAATAGAAAAAAAGACTGAACAATGGACAAACTTGTATTATGTGTTGAATGAGCAACGCATAGCAGGAGCCTTGTTTGTTATTGTACAATTATTGATAGGAAGGAGGCTCTTGTATGTAATTGAGTTTGATGTTACATGTCTTTGGGTGCATTTAACCAGGCATATATTGTGAAAGTTATATACAAGATACAGTTTGACTCGTGAGTTTATTAACCAATAGACCAGCGTGAATGTTTATATTAATGTAAGGTAAATGAATGTTTGTACTGAAACAAAGGAAAATGGAAATAATCATTAAGTATTAGAAATTTAATGAAAACAGTTTGGATTAGGAAGGTTGGGACCCACTGTTTTAGGTTTAGGTCTTCTATGCCGGAACACACAAGCATAAGTATTTTTGCACCTGATTCAGGCTCAGTAAGCCATATCTTGACTTCTGATTGATAAAATTTGATAGGACAGGATGATTTGCTAAGTGCAATTGTGTAGCTAATATTTCATCAATAATACTATGTAACAAAATTTGAAAAAAAAACCCTCTGTTTCAGTTTTGAAAGTGTTATTTTCTGTTTAATTGTGCAGTACTTGCTTTGAAGGCTCGTTGCTCTGGAAGATTTGAAGGTAGTTGCTGTGCTTAAGTCCGTTCAGCAGTTCACCTACCTGGGAAGCATCATCTCTTCAGATGCCAAGATTGATAAAGAGATAGATCACAGATTAGCAAAGGCATAGAGTGCGTTCGGAAGGCTTCACAAAAGAGTCTGGAGCAACAAGCACCTGAGGCAAAGCACTGAAATCAGTGTGTACAGAGCTATCGTACTGTCTATTCTCCTCTATGGGTCTGAAACATGGGTCACCTATCGTCACCACCTACGACTCCTCAAACATTTTCATCAGCGCTGTCTTCGCACAATCAGAAGTTTCTGATTATAGCCTTCAATTAAAGCAAGTTCTTCGTTTTCCTTTACATATTCTACCAGGATGTTTTTTCCTCTTCTTTGACTGCTTGTTTTACTTTAAAAGTCCTCTGCCACCAGACCTTTTAGACAGATACATCCGGTCAACATCACTGTGAGGATGCAGTGAATAATGAATGGTCATGGCTTTCTTGTTTTTCTATCCAAATTGTCCAGTTCTGCCTGCAGGTGAGGGTTCTGCCCTCCTTTCTGCTAGAGATCCCTGTGTACAACTAGTGGGCCACTGTGTGACACAGAATGCTGGACTAGATGGGCTGAGGCCCGATTCAGCATGGCTCTTCTTATGTTCTTATGTTCATCCAGTTTATGAAGCCAGCAGTTTATCTTGTGGCATGTATGGCCCAGGTAGTATTGCCTCCATTGAGCTTGCTTTTGATAACCTTTCTGACCCTTTGAATGTATTCTTTGCTGACCACAGTGTTCACATGTTCATGTTTGATGTTGTCCAGCTGTAGTGTGCTCAGATATTTATAAACCTCTGGCTGGTGACACTTTATCACTTGACCATTAAGCATATTTATGCTCTCACTCAGTGATGTTTCCCTTCTTCAATGCCACTGTTGAACACTTGTCCAAATCAAACTCCATGCTGAGATCAGCGCTAAAGCGGGCTAAGTCCAAATCAGCCAGAGGCTGGCAGGCAGAAGCTTTGCAGGAAGGCCGCAAGGCCCGTTCAGGAATCCATAGTAGATGCGATGGTTGGCTCAAGATGACTTAGCCTGGCTCGGGCTGGACCGATATAGGGTCAAAACCCTTTGATCTGTTTGACGTGTTTGCGTCGGACATCAGGATTCTCATGATGGACTGCAGCTGTTGTTTAGGTAAAGCTCAGAGGCAAGGTATGCGAGCCAATTAGTGCCCGCATCTGCAAAAGGGAATCTAGCCTACTGCTGTCTCTGCCTTTCACGGGGAGTAGCCGCTGTGGCCTTGACTGTTTCAACCAAGCTGCAATGTACAGAGTTCACTTGGGAATTACAGACAGGCTTGGAAGATTTCTGAAAGCCAACATGGCTACAGTTAGGTTCACAGGAAGTGAGGGAAGCCAAGGCCTGTGGTGTGACAGCACCTGATTAAGGCTCCGTAAGCCAGATGTTGACTTCTGATTGATAATATTTGATATGACATGATGATTTGCTATCTGCAATTTTGTACCTAATATTTCATCAATAATGCTATGTAAAAATTGGGGGAAATCTGTTTCTCTTTTGAAAGTGTTATTTTCTGTTTAATTGTGTAGTTTTGAAGGTAGTTGCTGTGCTTAAGTCAGTTCAGCAGTTCACCTACCTGGGAAGCATCATCTCTTCAGATGCCAAGATTGATAAAGAGATAGATCACAGATTAGCAAAGGCATAGAGTGCATTCGGAAGGCTTCACAAAAGAGTCTGGAGCAACAAGCACCTGAGGCAAAGCACCAAAATCAGTGTGTACAGAGCTATCGTACTGTCTATTCTCCTATATGGGTCTGAAACATGGGTCACCTATCGCCAACATCTACGACTCCTCAAACGCTTTCATCAGCGCTGTCTTCGCACAATCCTAAATGTACACTGTACTGACTATGTGATGAATGTTGCTGTTCTTGAGCAAGCAGGGATCACCAGGATTGAGGCCATGCTATTGAGAACACAGCTGCGCTGGGCAGGGCACGTCTGGAGGATGAAGGACCACCGCCTCCCAAAGATACTACTCTATGGTGAACTGGCCATGGGTCAGCGCAAGAGAGGCCCCCCCAAAAAGAGATATAAGGACTCCCTGAAACAACACCTCAGGCTCGGCCAGATTGATCACCAACAATGGTCCACCCTGGCCTCACATTGGGAGGCGTGGAGATGCACTATCCACAATGCTGCGGCCTCTTTTGAGAAGACACGCCGAATGGGTCTCGAAGAGAAAGGACAACGCAGAAAGAACTGCAACTTGGAAACAACATCACCGAAGGAGACTTTCTGCTGTGCTTTCTGCAACTGAACTTGCCTATTTCAGATTGGCCTTTTTAGTCATCAGCGTTCTTGTAGAAAGTGTGGGATGAGTCCTTCCTAAGAATCTTCATTCGCGAAGTAATGCCAGTGAGAGACTTGCTTTGAAGGTATTTGTTATACACCAAAAATGTCATTTTTGTGGGTGCCACAAACTACGCTCAATGGGTTGAGACTCTAAGATATATATATCTGCAAAATCTGCTGCAGGATGTCTTGCAAAAAAAGGTTTTTACAGTTTAATAAATATTTTCCTTGTTCTTATGATAGAACCAAATTAGGAAATGACATTTAACTCAGGAACAAAAATTGTGTTTCATGGTATAATTAATCATTAAAATGTTTGCTGGCCAGTATATAATAAGGAATTTTGGCTTTAATAAGCATTTATCACCGTCTTAATTTTTGTAATACCCATTGCTCTTTCTCCTTTCAGTGAGCTTCTATTCAGAGCCATATTAATCGAAGTCAGTCACTATCATTCAAAAAGCAACACAAAACTGTTTACATAGGATTTAATGGTGAATAAGCTTTATGCTAACATGCATTGGATGTGCTGAAAGTCTAGGTCTCAATCACAGCATAAGAACTGCACACCATTCAGTGCTCCATTACCACTACTAAAGACTGAAGGCTCTACCATTGTCTGAAGCCCACATATGGCACTGGAAGAGCAAGGTTCGCTCCATGGACCGAATTCCCCCAGCTCATGTCCATGGCCTGTCAGAACATGCCTTCCAGTGCACAGGAATCTGATGTTGTGTGCTACATTATCACCATCTTCATATTCTTGATAAAGTTCCATTCGCAATTGGAAGGATATCAGGTGTCCTTTAGGGCAATATGTAGGATCGCTCCATGTTCCCGATCTGCCAACAAAAGTAGTAATAGTGATGCCTTGGGAAAAATGTAAAATGCAGACATGCAGTATATATTTCAAAAAGCAGGCAGAGCACATTAGAGAGAGCCTATTCTCATGCCACTTCTGTTACCAGTGGACAATTAACGCAAGATCACAGGCAAGAGAATATGCAGTACATGCTGTAAAAATATCTTTATCTAACATTGTGTCTTAGGTTGTGGTTCACTACAGTGTCGAATTAATGCAGTTTCACTTTCACTGCCCTGACTCGGTTCTATAGACCAGTGTTTTTCAACCTTTTTTGAGCCGCGGCACATTTTTTACATTTACAAAATCCTGGGGCACACCACCAACCAAAATGACACAAAATGGCACTCTAATACAGTCATACATATAGTTAATATGTTTTTAAATGTATTTATACACTCAGTGGGAAACCTGGGCCCATGCCTAATATATATATATATTAGGCATGGTTTAGAACCCAAAAATAGGGAATCGAAAATCTAATGGGGGGGGGGGATTTTTTTTATTAGTAATAGAAAGACTTACAAAAAAATTTCCAAAAAATTCTAAAATGTAACGTAATTACTAACGAAATTCGTTAGTAGTTCGTATGCCAGCGCATGCGCATGCGCATTCCAGATGGTTTTGGCCTACAACTCCCAGAAATCCTAACAGCTGGTAAATTGGCTGGGATTTCTGGGAGTTGTAGGCCAAAACTTGAATAAATCACACTGACTTCTAGATGGGACTCTCCAAATAGGAAGGAGGGAGGGAAGGAAGGAGGGAGGGGGGTATTCTATTCTTGGAAGCAGCAAAAAAAGGAGGAGGAGCCCCCCCCTCGCTGCCTCTCTCTCACCCCAATCCTGAGGGAGCGAGGGCCCAAGTTTGCCCAGGCTGAGAGGAAAAGGAAGAGGCCTGAGGCTGTGAGGAATGGTGGGAGTTGAAGTCCAAAACACCTGGAGGCTGAAGTTGGCCCGTCATGAAGCCTCTTCAAGGCTTTAGATCCTGGCAGGCAGAAGGGGCAGGGAGGGCCCGTCCACTCCTCCTCCCCTGCCAGGATCTAAAGCGCATCAAGGCTTGGCACGCTTTAGATCCTGTGAGAAACCAACCTAATGTATAATAGAATGAATGCTAACTTATAGAGTAAGTGCCTAAATATTACAAGTAATCCAACTGGTCATATACCTACATTCGATGCACATGCAATAATACAGCAGTAATAACAATGGGTATAAGAAGAGGTAAAATTCAAACCGAAGTATTCTGACTGGTCCCTCCTCAAGCGGTGCAAACGGGCTCTTCTCTATGAGCCGGGATTCTGCAGCAAATCCCCCAAGAATATGTATGTGCACCCAGGCAGCAAACGCTGTGCCCAGGCTTTTGGCTTTTCCCGGGAGAGGCTGCCTCCCGGGCTCATAGAGAAGAGCCGTTTGCAGTTTGCACCGCTTGAGGAGGACCAGAGTCAGAATACTTCGGTTTGAATTTTACCTCTTCTTATACCCATTGTTATTACTGCTGTATTATTGCATGTGCATGGAATGTAGGTATATGACCAGTTGGATTACTTATAATATTAGGCACTTACTCTATAAGTTAGCATTCATTCTATTATACATTAGGTTGGTTTCTCACGTGTTGTGTGCAACTACCCCAATACTCTTTGATGCTTTAGATCCTGGCAGGCAGGAGGGGCAGGGAAGCCTGGAAAAATGTAAACAGAGAGGTTTACTCAGAAGTAAATCCACAAGGAGGGCACTTCATCCAAAGTGCCCTCCTTTGCGGATTTACTCATGAGTAAACCTCTCTGTTTACTTCCTTTGCAGATTTACTTCTGAGTAAACCTCTCTGTTTACATTTTTCCAGGCTTCCAGCCGAAAGAAGAGCGAGTTTAGGGCTTGCCTTGCCATAATACTTATTGGCAAGGGAGGCGGGAGGGTGGGGAGAGAGAAAGAGGGTGCCCCCCCCTTACGACCTAATAACGATACTTAAGAAAATCCTGGCCCCCGAAGTTCTATAAAGAAAGTCCACTTCCTGGTTGGTGTTCCAGATGCGGAAATACTGAAAAGTAGCATTTCTTACGAATTTCTTCGAATCATTTCATTTTCATAACTTTTTCTCATGCCTATATATATATATATATATTAGGCATGAGAAAAAGATATATATATATCTTCCTCTCACATACTTATACATGGCTATCATGTCTTCTCTCAGCCTTCTCTTCTTCAGGCTAAACATGCCCAGCTCTTCAAGCCGCTCCTCATAGAGCTTGTTCTCCAGACCTTTGTGAAATTTCACCCTGAGTGAAACTTGCTTCCAGTTAACTATGGATGTCATGAAGCTGTTATAACCAGTTCCTTTGGGGGAGGCAACTCTCGAAAAATCAAGTAAAATAGTTTTTTAAAAAACCACAACATTTCCAAGCAGAGAGGCTCACTTTGTTTCTTGGAAACATGTGAGGGGGGCTGCTAGGAGGGGGGGGGGAGTGCCAATTTCCCACGGCACACCTGATGATTGCTCAAGGCACACTGGTTGAGAAACATTGCTATAGACCATGAGAGCTATAGTCAAACTTTTGCTACTATTGAATTCTGGTGTGATGTCCCAGCCTATTAGTGTGACCCCCCAGCCTACTGGTGTGGCCACCCCCCCTAGTGGGCCAAGTCCGGTACCACTGGTGCCAGAGGATCAGGCCCAGAATGAGGTGGATGAATGGCCTGAGGTGGACACTTCTGTAGGTGCAGATGTATCTTGAGATAATGATTGGTTGCATGGATATTTGCCCGAGGAAGGGGTTAATGAAGATTCTATGGAAATAAGTTTTGAAACTGCCAACAAGAAATCTTATAACTTTGACTCTCACAGGAACCCATCTCCCTTGCCAGCTGAGGCCCAAAGAAATAGGGAGGATGAACTTTCCCAGCAAGATAGGAGTCCATCAGGTACGACTAACCAGCAGGCTGTTTTTGATAGAAGGGAGAATATCAGATCTAGGAGGAAGAATTGGAATTTGAGACGTGGGATTCAGTGGACTCACAGAAAATAGATTTGCTTTTAAGACTGGCTCTGGGAAGATTTCAACAGCAGGAAGCTACGTTTGGAGTGAACTTTTCTTTGCACCAAGTATCCAAGTTCAAGATAATTGCTGGGGCGGATTTGCCCTGGTGTTCCAAGTACCTTGTTCACCATTGTTTCGGTTTGTTTTAGACTCTAAGCTCCTGTTTCGGCCGCCAGAGCGGCCTGCCTTTGTTTTGGATTGCTTTCTTTGGGATTTACTCCGTTTTGGAGAATCTCCACGGTTTTACCTTGGGACTTGCTTTTGCCTTATACCTTTACTCTTTTTGGACTATTCTATTCTAAATAAATATAGTTGATAGAGCCTACTTTTGTGTGTGTGGTCTACGGGGGGCATGTTCCGGTCTGAGACGCAACATCTGTTTCCTCACCAAATAATACCTCCCAGGATTTGATAGCATTGATCCATGGCAGTTAAATGGTGTCAATCAGCATTAATTCTGCAGTGTAGATAATCTCTAAGACATCTAGTTACCTACAAAAACATATTTGAAGCAAGGTATCAGCTGTCAGACAAGCAAATTTTGTGCCTCTGACTCTTCCCCCCCCTTAAATGTACAACCTTATCTACATTACTGTTTAAAGTAAATCTGTTAGTAATGGCCTTTGGTTATGTTGAAGTGAGTCTGTCTTCTACGTATCAGCTGTTTCTGCAGATTTGATTTGTGTCCCTTTTAGTCCTGCATCAACATTCTTTCTAAAGATGTTGAAAAACATCAGTCCCAGAATAAAACACTATGGCAGGGGTGCTCATTAGGTAGCTCGAGAGCTACTAGTAGATCTTCCGCCCTCTTCCAGGTGATCTTCGGGCCTCACCAGCCAGATGGGGTGCTCCTGCCATGCGCGCGCACACCTTGCGCGCGTGCGCGCTCCTGCTGCTGGCTTCCGCTCTCGCAATGCTTCTTTCGTCTGCGGGGCATTACAGGAAGAAGGAAGCATGAGGCGGGGCCTCTGGAGGGAGCGACCTGCTTCTCTCTCGTCCAGAAGCAGCTATGCAGCCTCCGTTGCCGGCGAGACAGGCAGGGCGGAGCGCTCCCTCTGGATGCCCCGCCTCGTGCTTTCTCCTTCCTGCAATGCCCCGCAGGCGGAAGAAGCGCTGTGCGGGCAGAAAACAGCAACAGGAGCGCGCGCGGTGGCGGGAGCGCGGGGCAGCGAGAGCGTGCGGGAGGGCACGGCGGCGGGGGCAGGTAGATCTTTTGGTCTTGGTTGCTTTAAGAGTAGCTCGTATGCTGAAAAAGTGTGAGCACCCCTGGTCCATAGTAATATCAGAGAAAATGGTGCTAAACACCTGGGTCAGACAGCAACATCTGACTTTGGCTTAATTATTAAAGGGAAATTGTTTCCCAATGATCCTGCCCTCTCAGAAGATAGCAGCAACATTTCCAACATACTCTCTTATGAAAAAATGAAACAATTATTTAAATACTCTCCTTTATTATTTAGATTGTAAGAATATT
>JARBWK010000004.1:182811525-182827019 GCA_030556195.1 Anolis apletophallus
TCACCTCCGTTTTTCGCACTGAGCCCCTCCGGTTTAATGTTTCGAGCATCTCCATACCAGAAGCAATGGGTAAGCACCACAAAGCAAGTACTGACTCGGAGATCCATGGCTGGAAGTCTGCTCTAGATGCAACATAATGAAACAATTTATTTATTTGTCACCTTCCTGCAAAAGTGGAACTCAAAATAGCTCAAACCATGATGTAAATAGGATGTATCTAAAACCAGCAATGCTTGTAATATTAAACACACACAAACTAATGTCTCTATTGAAAGAGCAAATTAACCACAATTCAAAAATACATCTGTCAAAGGGAAATAAATATAGGATTTGCGCCCATCTTTTACAGCAGGGGTCCCCAAACTAAGGCCCGTGGGCTGGATATGGCCCTCCAGGTCATTTACCCAGCATTCATTCAGGGCCAACCTAAGTCTGAAATGACTTGAAAGCACGCAACAACAAACACAACAATGACAACAATCAGCCGAAAGCATGCCCACATTTCCTATTGAAATACTAAGTTTGTTTGTGTAAACATTTTCTTCATTTCAATTATTGTATTGTTTAAAGCATTTTTGAATTCACCCTGTGTCTTGAGGCTGTGTCGAGATGGCTGCGGGCCAGCAGATTGAAGGTGAATACTACACAGAAAGAGATCCTGTGGCCTGGCCGCCCGCCTGATGTCTACATGGTTACTGCTGTAATTCTTATGCAATGTTTTATGTAAATCGCCTGGAGCATTTAATGGAGGGCAATTATTAAGTGACAAATTGAATTGAATTTTTGCACTCCAAATAAGATATGTGCCATGTGCATGGAAATTCATTAATGTTTTTTTCTTTCAAATTATAATCCGGGCCTCCAACAGTTTGAGGGCCCTTGTTTTACAGTGTGGGGAGAAACATAGTTGAGGCAGCCCCAAAGTGGCTTTAGAAGAAGTGGGAGAAACCCCAAAATATAGTCTTGGTGAGCCTATGCTTTCCACGTCACATGTAGTCTTGCAAGAGTCCTTCTTTTAAGCAGAACACCTTTCGCCTTGGATTTGGCTCTGCATGAGCTGAAGTCGAGGATGTGTGCATTTTATGCTCCCTGGCCTCTCACAGACCTTGCTAATGACATAAAACCATCACAAGAGAAAATGTAGATGTCCCTAGTGCTCTTTTAAATGTAAATATCGGGAATTGACCTATTGGCCTTCTTCTTTCACCCTCACATCTACCAAGAAAGGAGCTGTTATATTACTTACGTTTCCACAGCTGCCTGTGTTGCTATAACTGGATTAAGAGAGAAGGTGAGGGAACAGTGCGTGTCCGAGTAGGCAAGTTTATGAAGAAGACCAGGAGATCAAGTGTGGGAGTCACCAGGTCAGCACGTTCTATGCTCTGTTGCTTGATTACTTAAAATAACAGACTTAAGGCTTTGATCCACCCTTTGTTCTTTTCTAGATACAACTCAATATGCATCTGTAATGTTGAGTTAATACAGCTTGGCACCACATTAACTGTCATGGCTACAAAGTATGGAATTAGGGAAATCGTAGTTTTATGAGGACATTAGCTTTCTGTACAAAAACCACAGGTTCCACATCAAACTACATACCCCAGAATCCCATAGTATCGAGCCAGGATAAGTACAATTGTGTCTGATTGCATTTATTCTACAGGTTTTCTAAGATATAAAAAGGCAGTTCTAGTAAATGTTGGAAATGTGGGGGAAATGTCTGAACAGGTATGATGTGTGGTGGTCTCACAAAAGGGCCCAGGAATATTCAACCCAAATGCATATGATGCTAAAAGAAATGTAAATTCTAAAATCCGGATGAAACTAATGTTTTATTTGGGATCAACTAGAAAGGAAACATGGAAGATTATGACTATATATGATTACTATGCCCAGAGATGGACAGAACTAGCTATCCCAACATACGATGAATTGCTTACGAGGATGTGTGAATCAGTAGAGACGGATAGACTGACAACATTGATCAAGGAGAAATTCTTGACAATTTTTTAAAAAAAGACTGGGATGTTTATTACGTTCCTACAGAAAAGCTGGTGACAAACTTAAACTGTTTTCTGATTTAAAAGAGTATTATTAAAATAACATTTTTGGTGGAAATTTACTGAAGGGATAAGAAAAGAAGTAAAAAAATCAATAGGTATTGATTGTGAGGTTTGCAGAATAAGTTTCATATGTATTTATGTTTGTATTAGTTAAAATAATCATTTTTGATATAACTGTGTTATTTGTTGTAGTCTAGTTTTGTATCTCAAGAAAATCCTTTTTGTCTTTGTGAAACATGTGTTTTTGTTTTCTGTAACTCTTTTTTCTATCTCTGTTTTGTAACTATTTTATATCATTTTCTGTTTCATACATTTCTGAATCATAAACCATCATGTAAGAACATCTGATTGACTCTAATCTAGTCGAGAATAAGAACAGCCTTTGGGTCCATGAGAAATTGTTAACGACCAAAACTTAAAGACGAGAACGGACTGGCAGCCAGTTAAAGTATACTTAAACTTATTATATTCACGACACTAAGGCCGCACGGTGGAAATCTAAAGGCCATCAAGTGGACTATACAGCAGTAAGAATCAAGTGAAGAAAGACTACCCGGATATCCGAACTGGGAGCAATTCATCTCCTACTATGTCTTTTTCTCTTTCTAACTATACCCCATCCCTAACCCTCCCCATTTCCCTTCCCTAACCCTCCCCATTTCCCTTCCATTTTCCCTAACTTAATTCTCACTCCAACTTCACACCTGATCACGCACTACCTTATTTTATATTGTAAAAATACTCTCAATAAAAAATATTGAAGCAAAAAAAGAGGAAATTGTTCTATTGGTATCCATTACAAAACAGCCCCAAAAGAATGACCTAATGTGGCATTAAATGAAATATTCTAGATCCTTGCCTCCATCTACAAAGTTGGATTTCCCTCAAGTGAGGGTGTGAGGACTCACCCATTTTATGCTAGGCCCAGACCAGCATAACAGTTTGACATCCATGGAAAACAGGATAGCCAGGAAAGGGGGAGTGGCTTGGATCCTTCTCAGGGAGAGAGAGAGGGAGAGCTGCCTGGGTGTGGCTCAGAGCTCAGGGGAGGAGCTGAGCTACTTGAGAGGGAAAGAGTGTAACTTATTGAGGAGTCTGTTGTCAGAGCTGTAAGAGAAAGCAGTCTCTTGACAGAGCTGAGAGTGAGCAGTCAGATATGACAGTTGTCTTGTAAACTGACAGGAAAAGTTCTGTGTGAAGCTGACAGGTAGTCAGTCACAGGCTTTTGGAATCCGTAGGGCTTAGGGATTAGCTCACATCTCTGGAGAAGCCAGCTATAGGGAAACTCTGTGAGAGAGTTAATAGCTAGGGTGCTTCTGGAAGACTCAGGGAACTAACTAGATTAGTTAGTTGAAGACTACTCACGTCTAGTTTTAATATTAGAGTGAGAGAGTTTAGAGAGAGACAAGTTTTGAACTGTCTAGTTTTGTAACTAAGATCTAAGAAAGCAATCTTCAGTAACCAATAAGCTCTAGTACCATTCTGAATAACCATTACACATTTGTGCTTTAAGATCTGCCTGTTGAGTTAATGAACGTTCTATTTGTTAAACTTACAAGAAAGCCTTCAATGTGCCTCATTACCTCAGTGTGTGCCAGTTCCAGCCTTCCCACATTCCCAGGAAAAGGGGAATAATTTTACCTCAGAAATCCTCTTAGTTGACCTTCAGTTTGGAGCCTAGCTTAATTATTATTTTAAAGGAAATCCTAAAAACAATTTTTAGGTTGGTGGTAGCATTCGAAGAGGTTAAAGCCTCCAAGTTTTATAGCCCAAGCCATCACAGAGGGCATGTCCTAACAAGCCAGTCCCAAATAGGACATGTTGCAGCTGTCTCAACAGCCATCCTGTGCTCCCTGGGCTCAGGCAGTCCTGGGACAAAAGATGACTGTCTCTTCCCAACCCTTCTGAAGTCAAATTTATATTTTGACTTCAAAAGGGTTGAAAGGTCCTGCTTGGTGAGCATTTATGATAACACCCAAAGTTTCAGATTAAAGGACACACACTCACCAGAAATAGGAAAAGACAACAGAAGTTTTAATAACTATCTGCAGAATAATAATAGTTATTATTATCATTTTATTTCTTCCCTGCCTCCCCTCATAGCTCATGACAGGTTACAACATTGCTAAAACACATAATCAAAACACATAACCATTTAAAAACATAGAACAGAAGTTTAAAATATGTCATTAATACTGTCTGGGTAAGCCTGCTGGAAGAGATAACTCTTCATGTATGTCTTAAATTCCAACAGCTAATCTAGCTGTGGGACCTCTACAAGCAAGTTGTTCCACACTAATGATCTAGATTCGGCACAGTCTGGTTTTAGGCCGCGACATGGAACTGAGACAGCCTTGGTCGCCTTGGTAGATGATCTACACCGGGAACTCGACAGGGGCTGTGTCCCCCTGTTGGTTCTTCTGGACCTCTCCATGTCCTTCGATACCATTGACCACGGTATCCTTTTTAGAAGCCTTGCAGATATGGGGCTTGGAGGTACTGTTTTGCAGTGGCTCCGGTCCTTTCTCGAGGGTTGGTCCCAGAAGGTGTTGTTGGGTTACACCTGTTCGACTCCAAAACCGTTGTCTTGTGGAGTACCACAGGGCTCAAAATTGTCCCCGATGTTGTTTAGCATCTACATGAAGCTGCTGGGAGAGATCATCCAGCGTTTCGGAATGCGATGTCATCTCTATGCAGATGATGTCCAAATCTGTCACACCTTTCCACCTGTTACCAAGGAGGCTGCCCAGCCCTTGAACCGGTGCTTTGCAGCTGTGTCGTATAGGATGAGGGCTAGCAAATTGAAATTGAATCCAGACAAGACAGAGGTCCTACTGGTCAGTTGAAAGGCCGAACAGGGTATAGGGTTACAGCCTTTGTTGGATGGGGTCACATTCCCCCTGAAGATGCAGATTCGAGGTCTGGGAGTAATCCTGTACTCATCACTTAGCCTGGAACCCCAGGTCTCGGTAGTGGCAGGGAGAGCTTTTGCACAGCTAAAACTTGTGCGCCAACTGCGCCCATATCTTGGGAAGTCTCATCTGGCCACAGTGGTCCATGCTTTTGTAACATCCCAAATAGATTACTGCAACACACTCTACGTGGGGCTGCCTTTGAAGACTGTTTGGAAACATCAACTAGTTCAGCGGTCGGTAGCCAGGTTACTAACTGGAATGACATACAGGGAGCATACCACTCCCCTGTTGTGTCAGTTCCACTGGCTGCCTATCCAATTCCAAGCACAATTCAAAGTCCTGGTTTTGACCTTTAAAGCTCTTCACGGTTCTGGCCCAGCTTACTTATCCCAGCACTGTCTGTGTGAGCGTTGCTTTTGTTCAAGAACCTACCAGCTGACATAGAGAGAGAACTCATCTGCTATCTGCTGTCCCTGTGAGGACAAAGTCCGTCCTGTGAGAGCAATATGTCTATTGAAGAACTTAGTGAGCAATTGATCGGTGCTTCCCTTTCAGAGGGGCAGGAGAGCCACCTGAGGGGGGCAGCTGCCCTGAGAGAGGGAGTCCTTCCCACAGGATGGAGGCCTGGGAGGAGAGCCAGGTGCGGTTTGGAACCTAATGGCCACAGTCAAGATACCTGTGTACAAAGATGTGACAGTGATGCGGAAGGCCCCCGAGAGTGTCAGAGAAACCCCTGCTGAGGCTGTGCAGTTGGAATGGAGGGTGGATGCCATGGAGCGCATGCTGCAAACTGTGGTGTTCCAGTTGAGAGGGATGCGAAAGGAGGCCGCAGCAGCCCAGGGGACTCCTGAAGATGACAGATGCAGGAGGTGCTCCCTTTTGACCAAGGGAATAACGGGCTGGTCCTCAGGATGAGTGTTCTTTGCAGATGAAGATGACTTTTCCCCGGGATGGGGGGCCTCTACCTTCACAACCGGTATAACGGGAAGGAGCCTGATACCGGGATGCCACGGAAGGGGAGAGCTGCGGGTTAAATTTGCCCCCACAGCATAGACGCGGGCTCCTTCTGAGGGGAAAATATCCCCATAAACCTCCATGAAATGGTGTACATTGGTAATAAAGTAGGGCAGGTGCTTTGGTTCTCTGTTGAACTTAAAAGAAGCTGCTGCAGACTGGCTAATGCAGATGTATGACACTCGGGCCCCCGAGCTGCGAAGGTTGGATGACTTCCTGGTGGCCCTAAGAGAGAGGTTCCAGGACCCGTTGGCTGAGGAGAAGGCAAAGGCGCAGCTCAAGAAAATCTACCAAGGGAACAGAAATGTCTCTGAATACGCCCTGGAGTTCGAGGCAGTGGCTGGCCAAATCCCGGATTGGTCAGAGACCACAAAGTTGGAGTATTTTCATGCCGGCTTGAGAAGGGATGTACTGGAATGGACAATGCACCGGGAAATCCAGGCAACTTGGAAGAATGGATTCTACTAGCTGGAAGGGTGGAGTGCGATAAGGAGCAGATGCCCCGCCACTACAGAGAGGGAGGAAGAAGCCGGCACCCAGCTGTGGGTTCATCTGGAACAGTGAGGGCTCTTCCCCACGGCCCCATTCCACCAGCAGAGAGTGCATAGAGAAGCGTGGCGCTTGCTATTACTGTGGCCGAGAAGGGCACCGAGCGGGGGAGTGCCTGAAGAAGCTGGCCCTGGCAAGGGGAGAAAAAACCCCCAACTTCAAGTCAAGGCCCCCTTCCAAGCCAATGACGGAGAAAGCAGCAATGGTGACATAAACAGCCTTGAGCCCCCTTTCTCTGCTCCCGGCTGAAGAGGTAGAGCTGGAGAGGGTTGAAGTAGGAGGAGAGTGGCTGAAGGGAAACAACAATGATCTGTTGTAGACGCCTGACAGCAGATCAACATTATCCAGGGCGGTGAGTTGGTGAACCCAAATTATGACATAGTCAAAATAAAAATAAGGCTACTAAACTCAGAGACTGGCAAGGAAATAGAAACTGAGGCGATGTTAGACTGTGGCTGTACCCGATGCTTAATCGCCCCAACATTAGCAGCCCAACCGGAGGTGAAGCCTCAACCCCTTAAAATTCCTGTGGTCTTCTCACAGTTAGATGGGTCCCCAGCCAATGGAGGCCCAATAAAAGAGAGGACAGGTTACCTAAGACTGAGGGTGGAGACCCACAAAAAAGCTATGCAGTTTGTGATATCACCCATGGCCCATCAGCCAGTGATATTAGGAGTCCCTTGGTTAAAGTGGCAGAACCCGAAAATTGAGAACCTTTAAGCTCAGGGATGGGACTTGCAGCTTTGAGACCCCCATAAAGACACTCCAAGTAATAAAGGGAGAAAAAGCCAAGACAGCTGCCTCTCATGATGTCCCCTGGACTCCATTCCCAGTGTATACCACAACTTTGCAGAAGTCATCAGTAAAAAGGAGTGTGATCAGTTACCTCCCTATAGGAAGACGGACTGTGCCATTAAGATAGAGCCCAATGCTAAGTTACCGAGTCCTAAACTGTATGCAATGTCCGAGCCAGAGAAAAAGACTCCCAGAGATTTCATTGATAAAAATTTGCAGCAGGGATTTATAGAACCCTCAAATAGCCCAATGGCAGCCCCTGTATTATTCCGGTCCAAGGCAGATGGCTCCCTACGGCTGTGTGTGGATTATAGAGGCTTGAACGCCATATGCACATCCTACAAATACCCTCTTCCACTGATATCAGAGATACTGGCCCAACTGGGGAAGGCACACATTTTTGCTTAGTTGGACTTAAGGGAAGCCTTCTTTCGGATTAGAGTGAAACCTGAAGATTGCTGGAAAATGACCTTTAATTGCCACCTAGGCCAATCTCAATTTTTAGTCTGCTCTTTCGGACTAAAAGGATTGCCAAGCGTATTCCAGCAAGTGCTACAGATCCTGAGGAAAAACCAGCTATATGCCAAACTTTCTAAGTGTGAGTTCCATCAGTCAGAACTCAATTACTTAGGTTTCCAGATCTCCACTAGGGGCTTGGCAATGGATCCCAGCAAAGTACAAGATGTGTTGGCCTGGGAGCCACCACAAACCAGGAAGCAGCTCCAAGGCTTCCTAGGGTTTGCTAATTTCTACAGACAGTTCATTGAGGGGTTTGCAAAAATTCTCCTCCCACTAACTGAGTTGTTAAAGACAAAGGGATGGGACAGGCATGTAGGGGGCTAAGGGGGCTTCAGCCCCGAAATTCTCAGGGTGGTCCGTGAAAAGGCCTTACTGGTACATTATTTAAACTGTTATGTTTATTCATATCATGATCTGATCACCATGCTCATTATATCCCATATTAATGGGGTTATTGGGATAACAATACAAAAGGTTTGCTAGGGTAGACCCTCTTCCACCCAGTCTCAGCCCCCGAACCAAACTCAGCCCCGAATCAAAATCCTGGCTACGGCCCTGGGATGGGAGAAACAAGAAAGACCAAGTCCCCAGGGGCTAAATTAACATGGACCCCTGAATGCCAAAGTTCCTTTGATGAGTTGAAACGGATGTTTACAAGTCAGCCTATATTGATCCATCCCCAACTTGACAAACCTTTTGTAGTGCACTGAGACGCTTCAGAGGCAGCTTATCGGGCAGTGTTATTACAGGCAGATGAAGAGGGACAATTAAGGCCTTGTGCTTACCTATCAAAAAATTTCTCAGAGACCCAGAAAAGGTGGCATATTTGGGGAAAGGAGTCTTTTGCTGTGAGAGCGGCCTTCCTACCGTGGTGACACTTTTTTGAGGGCACTAGCGTCCCTTTTCAGGTTTGGACAGACCACAAAAACTTACAAGCCTTACAACCCCCCCCAGCGGCTGAACGCCAAATAGCTGAGATGGGATCAGTTTTTCAATAGGTTCAACTTCATCTTAAAGTTCTTCCCAGCGAGGCAGAACCACCTCGCTGAAGCCCTCTCTTGTATGCCTTCGGCCGATTATTTAGCCACAGGGGAGATGGGAACAGGTTTTTCCAAACAGCAGTTAGGGTTGATAGTGCAGCAAGGTCCGGCCTGACCCACAACGGCAGCCAACAGGGTTAATACATGAGCTGAAGGCGGCCGCCCTTCAAGACAATTGGATCCAAGCACACAAAGATGACCTTCGACAAGAGAACGGGGTCTGGCAATACGGGTCCAAATACTATGTACAGGAAAGCCTCAGGAATACAGATAAAGGACCACACAATAGAAATAGTTTGTTAGCTCAATATACCATCATTATTAAAGCATAACAATCATACAGTGTCATACTCACAACCAAATACACTATAACGAGAATAGTCAAGGGACCAGGAGGGTCAAATTAAAGTCCATAAATGTCTCAGGGTATTATCCCAGTTTACAAGTCCGTGTTGACAAGTGGAGCCGTTGAGTTTATCTTTAGGCGCCAACTTAATAATCCGCAATACTATCGGAAACTCCGCAATGACCCTACTAAGACATATGCGTCTACCATCAGGAATGTTGTACAAGAAGCGATTATAGATGGCCACATTGATGACAGCACTGGAAAATTTCTCATACAAGACCATCCGAAAGTACCTTCCCTATATTGTTTGCCAAAAATTCATAAAGATTTGAATAACCCTCCCGGTCGCCCAATCTTAGCCGGCTGCGGCGGAATCCTGGAACCCCTTGCCCAATTTTTGGATTATTACTTACAACCCATAGTCTGGAAAACTCCAGCATTCCTGAGAGACACCACCCACTTCATTTCGAAGGTAGAAAACTTCACTCTAGAACCAGGAGATCATTTAGTGACCTTGGATGTAGTCTCTCTTTACACGAATATCCCGATTCCAGACCTCAGAGATGTAGTAGAGAACTGTTTCTATAATGCGGAATCCACGGACCAGCCACATCCAGGCTTTTTGATGTCCCTATTTGATTTGGTGAGTGACTACAATTACTTTCAATTTTTGGACGATCATTATCTTCAAATCCACGGAATTTCCATGGGGCTCAGTTGCGCCCCCTGTTTGGCGAACATCTTCATGGCACATCTCGAAGATAAATTCATATTTTCTCGAACTCATAACCGCTTCTCGGCTCAAGTCAAACTATACAGCCGTTTTATTGATGATTTGTTCCTGATTTTGCATCATGATACTAATATTGCAGATTTCCTGGAATGGATGGACACCTGGCACCCATCATTATCATTCACTGCCACCACAAGCACTGAAACTGTGAATTTCCTAGATGTGACCGTCATCAATGTCAATCAAAAATTAAAAATAAGGGACTATAGAAAGACTGTGAAGAAGAATAATTATTTACATTTCACGAGTCATCACACTCATGCCTTACGCTATAATCTCCCATTCTCTCAATTCCTTCGTATCAAAAGGAATTCTTCATTCCGGGAAGATTACGCACAAGCAGCAGACAGGTTAACATCGGATTTCATGGAGAGAGGATACCCGGCCACCATAATACAGAAAGCCAGGAGGCGAGCTGAAAGCCGTCCCAGATCATCTCTATTTACCACCAAAAAGAATGAAGATATAGATAGAATAGTATGGCCTGTTACCTACACGCCCCACTCCAACTGCCTGGCTAAGATAGTCAAACAATATTGGCCTCTTTTGAAGGATATCTCGGGCCTATCCAAATTTCCTTTAGTTGCACATAAGCGCACCCGCAATGTAAAAGACTTGGTAGTACACTCTCATGGACACAGACCACCCACCAGGAGCATAATGAGTCCTGGCATGAAACCTTGCTCCCATTGCTCTGTATGTGCCAATGTCTCCCAAGACAAAGAAATCTACAGTATCTCCAAAAACAGAACCTTTAAAATCAGAGATTATGGGACCTGCGCTTCTAAATCCGTCATTTATGGGATCTCTTGTGGGTGCTCATTGATTTACGTGGGGATGACTTCGAGGGAGGTACGGACCCGTTTTATTGAACACAGAAGTAAAATTCATAAAGCTTCTGAGGATTCTATGTTTTACAAACACTGCAAGGAAAAGAAACATGAGGCTTCCTCTTTAAAACTCATGATCTTACAACAAATAAGACCTAATTCCTACCAACATACTAATGATCTACTGAGAGCAGCTGAAATTAAGTGGACACTCCTCCTTGACACTGAATGGCCAAACGGGTTGAATGACGCAATCCCCCTCAGTTCATTTGCATAACCCCCCTTATCCATTTATACCCCTTCATGTACTTCTACTGTTTACCTTTGGGTCACCCATGATCGGCTACTACGCCTGGGTTATATATATATATGATACTCTACTATGGTATGTATTCCTCTTACTCTGCCTGAAACAATGCTATTATATTTTGGGTTATTGTACCTGAGGTTGATTTGATTATGTTTCACAGATAATGGACGCACATTGATTTGCCTTGAAAAAACTGGACTACCGGTGAAACGGACTTCTGGGCCTTTCAATACGCATGGCGACTCCGTCGGCCTGACCTATCCACCTTGAGGGGACTAATTACTCCTCAGCGTCCTGCATTCCTTATTCTCCCTACCAGGGATGAGTATAATTTATGGACTCTTTATGACATATGATTTCATGACATGCTATTTGAGCAATAGGATATATATATGTGGACTTAACCCCTGCGAGGGATATTGAGTGATAATTCAGCATTAACCCCTGCGTGGGATTTCATTTAGGGTTTGTTATATATACCCTGTTTTATTTTGCAAGTCTTTCTGTGACTTTAATATTATATGATATTCAATATAATACTATTTGATGAACCATTGAATTTGTGATTTATTACATTGAACCCTTCGTGGGTACAGTTCTGTTGTTAGCTTTACAGCCCTTGAGCTCTGTTAATATACTAATATTACTTACGTTTCCACAGCTGCCTGTGTTCCTATAACTGGACTAAGAGGGAAGCTGAGGGAACAGTGCGTGTCCGAGTGGGCAAGGCTACGAAGAAGATCAGGAGATCAAGTGTGGGAGTCACCACGTCAGCACGTTCTGTGCTCTATTGCTTGTTCACTTAAAATAACAGAATGAGGGCTATGATCCACCCTTTGTTCTTTTCTAGATACAACTCAATATGTATCTATACTGTAGAGTTAATGCAGCTTGACACCTCATTAACTGTCACGGCCACAAACTTATGAAACCCTTATGAAACCAGGTTGCAACGCCTTGGTCTTTTCAGCCTTGAAAGACGGCGTTTAAGAGGTGACTTGATCGAAGTGTATAAAATCATGCATGGGATAGAAAAGGTGAATAAAGAAAAATATTTTCTTTGTCACAAAACACTAGGACTAGGGGCACTCCCTGAAGCTCCAAGGTAGGAAAATTAGGACTAATAAAGGGAAATATTTCTTCACCCAGAGGGTCATTGGGTTATGGAACTCACTTCCAGAAGAGGTTGTGACAGCTGTCAGCCTGGACAGCTTCAAGGCAGGATTAGACAGATTCATGGATACCAAGTGTATCGGTAGTTACTGAAAAGGACATTCAAGTGCCACCTCGGAGTTGGTTGAGGTAGGCAGGATTTCCCTGGGTACTGGTTGTGGGGGGTCGGGAGCAGGTCAGGGTTTTGCCCTCCCTTCTGCTCGAGATCCCCGTGTACAACTGGTGGGCCACTGTGTGATACAGAATGCTGGACTAGATGGGCTGAGGTCCAATTCAGCATGGCTCTTCTTATGTTCTTATGTCCACCAAGTACCTCAAGACCACCCAGCCTTCACAAAAATTTTCAGAACGTTTTGTGGGACCCTTTCGTGTGGCTGGTATTGTTAACCCGGTGGCGGTGAGTCTCAACCTACCTCACAATTGGAAGAAAGTGCATCCTGTTTTCCATGTCAGCTTGTTGAAAAAGGCCTGCACTGATGATAAATGGACTAACTGGATAAATGGATAAACTTTGCCAGTGCCAATTATGATTGGGACACATACTCATTTGAGATTAAGGACATTTTGGACTCTGAACTGCATAGAGGAAAGTTATTTTATTTAGTTGGTTGTTGCTGTAAATCAGTGTCTGTGAAAGAGAGCAAAACCACGCCCCGAAGAAGCGCTAAAGAGCGCAAAACGGCCTGAAAATCGGCGCCCATACAACACAAGCCGTAGGCAGCAGCCTCCCAGATCGAGGGACCTGCCTTCAAAGACTACACAGTCTGTGTAGTCTTTGAAGGCAGGTCCCTCAATCTGGGAGGCTGCTGCCTACGGCTTGTGTAGAAGAAGCACAACCGCAGATCCGTGAGTGCGGGACCTTAATAAAATACTGTGCTAGCTGTTGGTTCAGCTATTAGTTAACTGGAGATAACACAGTAAGGAGAACTGGGAATAATCCACATTAAAATAGAAAAAAGGACTGAACAATGGGCAAACTTGTATTATAGCAGGAGCCTTGTTTATTATTGTACAAATATTGATAGGAAGGAGGCTCTTGTATGTAATTGAGTTTGATGTTGCATGTCTTTGGGTGCATTTAACCAGGCATATATTGTGAAAGTTATATACAAGATACAGTTTGACTCGTGAGTTTATTAACCAATAGACCAGCGTGAATGTTTATATTAATGTAAGGTAAATGAATGTTTGTACTGAAACAAAGGAAAATGGAAATAATAATTAAGTATTAGAAATTTAATGAAAACAGTTTGGATTAGGAAGGTTGGGACCCACTGTTTTAGCTTTAGGTCTTCTATGCCGGAACACACAAGCATAAGTATTTTTGCACCTGATTCAGGCTCAGTAAGCCAGATCTTGACTTCTGATTGATAAAATTTGATAGGACATGATGATTTGCTAACTGCAATTGTGTAGCTAATATTTCATCAATAATACTATGTAACAAAATTTGAATCAAAAACCTCTGTTTCGGTTTTGAAAGTGTTATTTTCTGTTTAATTGTGCAGTACTTGCTTTGAAGGTTCGTTGCTGTGGTAGTTTTGAAGGTACAGTAGTTGCTGTGCTTAAGTCTGTTCAGCAGTTCACCTACCTGGGAAGCATCATCTCTTCAGACGCCAAGATTGATAAAGGGATAGATCACAGATTAGCAAAGGCATAGAGTGCATTCGGAAGGCTTCACAAAAGAGTCTGGAGTAACAAACACCTGAGACATAGCACCAAAATCTGTGTATACAGAGCTATCATACTGTCTATTCTCCTATATGGGTCTGAAACATGGGTCACCTATCGCCAACACCTACGACTCCTCGAACGCTTTCATCAGCGCTGTCTTCGCACAATCCTAAATATACACTGGACCGTTGTTGCTGTCCTTGAGCAACCAGGGATCACCAGCATTGAGGCCATGCTATTGAGAACACAGCTGTGCTGGGCAGGGCACGTCTTGAGGATGGAGGACCACTGCTTTCCAGAGATACTAGTCTATGGTGAACTATCCACGGGTCAGCGCAAGAGAGGCATCACCAAAAAGAGATATAAGGACCCCCTGAAACAACACCTCAGGCTCGGCCATATTGATCACCAACAATGGTCCACCATGGCCTCTCATCGGGAGGCATGGATAATCACTATCTACAATGCTGCGGCCTCTTTCGAGAAGACACGCCGAATGGGTCTCGAAGAGAAACAACAATATAGAAAGAACTACAACTTGGAAGCAACATCACCCAAGGAGACTTTCTGCTGTGCTTTCTGCAACTGAACTTGCCTATCTCAGATTGGCCCTTTTAGTCATCAACGCGCTTGTAGAAAGTGTGGGATGAGTCCTTCCTAAGAATCTTCATTCGCGAAGTAATGCCACAGAGAGACTTGCTTTGAAGGTAGTTGTTATACACCAAAAATGTCATTTTTGTGGGTGCCACAAACTACGTTCAATTGGTTGAGACTCTAAGATACACACACACACACACACACACACACACACACACACATATATGCAAAATGTGTTGCAGGATGTCTAGAAAAAAGGTTTTTTGCAGTTTAATAAACATTTTCCATGTTCTTATGATAGACCCAAATTAGGAAATGACATTTAACTCAGGATCAAAAAATGTGTTTCATGGTATAATTAATCATTAAAATGTTTGTTGGCCAATATATAATAAGGACTTTTGGCTTTAATAAGCTATGATCATCGCCTTAATTTTTGTAATACCCAGTGCTCTTTATCCTTTCAGTGAGCTTCTATCCAGAGCCATATTAATCGAAGTCAGTCTATGACGCCCCCTAGTGGGGCTGTATTTATCTGTATTTGGTTTGCCATGTGCCTGCATGGACCCTTTGTTCTATATCTTCTTTGTTGGCCATGTGCTTCTTTGTCTTACCATGTGGTCACTCGGATGGGGCTGCTTCCTGGCTCCATACCTGGTGTCTCTGCCCTCAACTCCACCCTTTTCCAGAGTCTACTTAAGGGGGCCAGACGTCTCCTCCTCCTCCATTCCAAGGAAACAACGGACGAAGCAAGGCTGGAACCTAAGCTTGCTTGGACATAGCATTCTTAGTTCACCTGCGGAGTCTATCTGCGCTCTCAACAAAGCTGCAGTGCATAGGGGTACCTGTCCTCAACAGAGACTGCAGATTTTG
>JARBWK010000004.1:182833510-182895547 GCA_030556195.1 Anolis apletophallus
AAAAGGAATGTGGGAGTCAGATTGTAATAAAGGAATACACCCTCAAAACTGGAAAGGAATGTGGAACATGCGTATATTAAAAATATGTCAATAAGAATAAAAGAGAATTATTACAAAGTGGTGTGGAGATGGTATCTCACACCAATTAGACTAAATCAAATCGACAAGAAACATTCTAAGCAGTGCTGGAGGGGTTGTCAAGAAACTGGTACATGTGGTGGTATTGTAAATATGTTCAAAATTTTTGGGGAAATGTATTTCAAGAATAAGAAGAATCACCCAAACAGAGATAACAGGAACACCGGAGATAGCATTACTATCATTTATTGACAACTAGCTGAGGACACGAAGTTGCCCGGGTTATTAGAGAAACGTATTAGTTGGTCTTTAGCAGTGATTTATGTGGCTCGCAGTTGTGTCAGAAAGTTAGTGAAGGTACTGCGAGTCCCATCGTCCATGGTCCACAATCCTTCAAACAGCACCAGGATGTAGAGTGGGTCATGGAGGGTCTGTCTGCTAAGTTTGGCCTTGATCCATCATTATTGGGAGTGGCAGTGATATCATGTAATGACTGAAAGTACTGCAAGTCCCATCACCTGTGGTCTGTCCTCCTCTCAACTGCATTCAAACACGCTATGAAAGCTAGCAAAGAATAAAGAGTATGCAAAATTGTGTCTTTCACCTTTTTATTATATAAAAGTACCGTGTTTCCCCGAAAGTAAGACAGCGTCTTACTTTCTTTCCCCCCCGAAAAGTCCCCCTATGACTTACTTTCGGGTACGTCTTATATAAACTAAGACGTACCCCGTTGCCACGCCGCCACCGCCGCCGCCACCGCAACCGGCCCATCGGCCGGCACACCTCCGCGGCGCACCTTTCTGCCAGGCCTCCAAGGAAGGGTGGGGGAAGAGAGCCAGAAGCATGGCAAGCGCCGCCAGTCAGAGTGACGCGTCATCGCTTTATCACGCCCTGTCTCTCTTCCCCCACCCTTGAGGGGGGAGGAGGAAGAGAGCCAGGGCGTGGTAGAGCCGACGACGCGGGCCACTCTGACGCGCCGCTGCTTCCACGCCCTGTCTCTCTTCTCCCACCCTTGGAAGGAGGAGGAAGAGAGACAGGGGCGTGGTAGCCGACGACGCGTCACTCTGACGCGTCGTTGCTTTCCACGCCCTGTCTCTCTTCCCACCCTTGGAAGGGAGGAGGAAGAGAGACAGGGCGTGGTAGGCGACGACGCGCCACTCTGACGCGTTGTTGCTTCTCCACGCCCCTGTCTCTCTTCCCCCACCCTTGAAGGAGGAGGAAGAGAGGCAGGGGCGTGGAGGACGCCAGCGTCACTCTGACGTCGTTGCTTTCCACGCCCCTCTCTCTTCCCCACCCTTGGAAGGAGGAGGAGGAAGAGAGACAGGGGCGTGGTAGATGACGACGCGTCACTCTGACGCGTCGTTGCTCACGCCCCTGTCTCTTCCCCCACCCTTGAAGGGAGGGGAAGAGAGACAGGGCGTGGTAGGCCGACGGACGCATCAGAGTGACGCGCTGTTGCTCTACCCAGCCCCCTGTCTCTCTTCCTCCTCCCTTCCAAGGGTGGGGGACGAGAGACAGGGGCGTGATAAAGCAACGTCGCGTCACTCTAACGCAGCGGCGCTTTGCCATGCTTCTGGCTCTCTTCCCCCACCCTTCCTTGGAGGCCTGGCAGAAAGGTGCGCCGCGGAGGTGTGCCGCGGCCGATGGGCCGGTTGCGGCGGCGGCGTGACGGCGGCGAGGAGGAGGTACGGCTTTCATTCGGGGTACGGCTTATATAAGCTGACCCCTCTGACACCCCGACACGGCTTACAATCGGGGGTGTCTTATTTTCGGGGAAACACGGTATCAAAGTATACCATTCAGGTATGGTGCAAGGTGTAGGTATATTTCACTATATAATTTCACAGTGTTCACATAATACATTCACATTTGTGACCATATATCAATCATTCATAATATGCATATAACAATATCACAAAGTGGATATCACAGTGTTAGTATCACATAAATTTCACAAAGCAAGGTACTGGTGTAACTATAACAGAACCAACAGTATAAACCTGTATTTCCACCGTAGGGTAAGTTCCTCTAATGTTAGCATGTAGTGTGGCTGGGAAGATCCCTGGATGTAAACAATGAACTGCTTCACCGCCTGGGAAGCAAACGCCGTTGGCTGGAGTTCAGTATAGCTGCTAAATGCTGGGCGTCTGTCCTCCGCTGGGGTGGCAGAATGGGGGTGGGCTAGGGAGGCTGTGGTTCTGGATCCAGAGATGTTCGATGAGTCCTATGCGGTTCGCCTGACGGTTTACTGTGCAGAGCTTGAACCGTTTCGGGGCTCCTGGGTGGTGGATGGAGCCTGCGGCCTTCTTCAGAGGCTGCACCGGCGTTCGCCACATTGGCATGTACCGCTGAGGAGGCTTGCGTCGCTGCAGGAGGAATATTTTCACATCCAGTCCATGGCGAGCAGGCTTGACATGGACTGGATGTGAAAATATTCCTCCTGCAGTGACGCAAGCCTCCTCAGCGGGTACATGCCAATGTGGCGAACGCCGGTGCAGCCTCTGAAGAAGCCGCGGGCTCCATCCACCACCCAGGAGCCCCTCCCAAACAGTTCGAGCTCTGCACAGTAAAACCGTCAGGCGAACCGAGGGACTCCTCGAACATCTCTGGATCCACAGAACCACAGCCTCCTAGCCCACCCCATTCTGCCACCCCCGCGGAGGACAGACGCCCAGCATTTAGCAGCTATACTGAACTCCAGGCGGTGAAGCAGTTCATTGTTTACATCCAGGGATCTTCCCAGCCACACTACATGCTAACATTAGAGTGAACTTACCCTACGGTGGAAATACAGGTTTATACTGTTGGTTCTGTTATAGTTACACCAGTACCTTGCTTTAGAATTTATGTGATACTAACACTGTGATATCCACTTTGTGATATTGTTATATGCATATTATGAATGATTGATATATGGCCACAAATGTGAATGTATTATGTGAACACTGTGAAATTATATAGTGAAATATACTACACCTTGCACCATACCTGAATGGTATACTTTGATACTTTTATATAAAAAGTGAAAGACACAATTTTGCATACTCTTTATTCTTTGCGAGCTTTCATCGCGTGTTTGAATGCTGTTAGCATTAGAGCCTTACTCTGTATATAAGACTCCTCGCAACTGCACCAGGATGTAGAGTGGGTCATGGGGGCTCTGTGTGTCAAGTTTGGCCTTGATCCATTATAATTGGGAGTTGCAGTGGTGTCATGAAAGTACTGAAGGAACTGCAAGTCCCATCACCTGTGGTCTGTCCTCCTCTCAACTGCACCAGGATGTAAAGTGGGTTATGGGGAAGGGGGATGCTAGATAATATCATTTAGTTAATTAGTAACATTATTTATTAGAAAAAAAGCCAGTCTTTGATTCAGTTTTTATTAGTTCTGCCATTAGAAAATACATAACAATGTGGATGAACCTCAATTCCCAGAACCGTGGGCCAATCCTCCCTAGACCAGGCCTGTATACACAGCTGGCCATGTTGTGTCTGTGTGCCAAGTTTGGTCCAGATGTGATGTCGTCTGGGGTTAGTACTCTCTATATAAGAGTAAACTACAACTCCCATATGCCAAGGGCAGTCACCCCTGAACCCTATAGTTGGTCATGTTGAGTCTGTGTGCCAAGTTTGGTCCAGATGCAACGTTGGCTGGGTCCAGTGCTCTTTGGATGCAGGTGAACTACAACTCCTATAAATCGATGTGAACCCCCCCCCCTCCCTAAACCTGGTCATTGGGGCTCTACATGCCAAATGTGATCCAGATCTATTATTGAAGGGGGTCTGCCTTGATGCAAGGGGAACTACAACCCCACCGTGTTGAATCAGTCCCCCAAACCCATGCAGTCTGTTCAGTTGCTGATCAATTCCTCTCTGGTGTGTGCCACAGGAAAGGGTAGGAAAGGGTTAAGGGAGAGGCAGTGGGTGGGGTGATGCAAATGCTACAGTAATGGAGAGAGAAAGGAATCCTGGGATGCCTGCCTGTGGTGGAGGAAACACCTAAAATCTAGGGAAAAATTGTCCCTGAATGAAAGCATGTCTTGGATGGTGGGTCGTAGTGTGTGTGGAGGACATTGGAAGGGTTTGGGCCACATATTCATGGCACTCTCTATAACCCGCATTGTCCATGAAGGGAGTGCCTTGGAGGCTTCTCAACGCTGGGAACTATAGCCTGTTCGTGGAGGCCGGAGGCTGTCTGTGTAAGTGGACAACTCCGCCACATACATACATACACATTTTCCACTTTTATTATGTGTATAGATGTTAATATACCAAAAGAACTAAAAGAATTAAGTGCCACCCTGGTAGCAGCAGCAAGATTGTTAATAGCTTTAAAAAATGGAAAGAAGGAGGGGATTGTCAACTGGAAGAAAGAGTGGTATCGGGAGATCTGGAACATTGCAATAAATGATAGACAGGAAACATAAAGGTTAAAAGAGGATTATTTTTAAAAGATGATTTGGGGAAGATTTGGGGGACATTGATAGAATATGTATATATAGAAGATAAAGGGACCAAACCTGTAATAGTAACAACTGATTTTTGGAAATAAATATTATAATTGGCTGGTCTGAGGTGAAAGGTCAGCACTGGGTGATTGGACAATATGTAATGAAGCCGAAGGATGAAATACTATAGGCATTAAGACATACATGTTCTGTACAATTACTTAAGGGGAAGTGTTAAGTATAATAATGTTTAAATACTGAATATGTTAAAATTAGAGGAAAAATAAAAGATTCAAATTGAAAATATATATATATAAGGCTGCTTCGTTGTTCAGGGTGCTGCTGAACAAGACTATCATCTCCCAGATCAGTCTCAAGCGACCATAGTCCTGAACCGCCTGCATACAGGGTTGAGACTGTAGCTTCCAGTGCATCTTTACACCTGCCATTTCATCCCTCGCCTATCACTACAGGGCTTTTTCCGAGGTTGGATGTGTCCTTCGAGCCTGTGCAATGAATTTTTCTGGTGGAGCGCAGCGTGTTGTCACACCTCAAGGGCCTCAGGCATCACTTTTGCTTGAGTACAGTTCCAACCAAAGGCCTCAGGCATCGCCTTTGCTTGAGCAGAGTTTCAGGCAAAGAAACCGGAGTGCATTTTCCAAATCAACTTGCTAAGCTGTCAACCCCTGGCTGGCCCCTCAAGCCTTTCCCGTGTGAAGACTAGGGATGCAAGCATAACAGAGGCCTTCAAGGCCGTACCATCATTGCCTCCCCTGATAGTGAAAGCGGGCCGCGGGAGTAACAAGCTAGACTCCCGAGCCCAGCTGACCCAGCTAACGAGCTCCGCATTCTTGGAGGACTGAGTTCACAAAACATACTAAGGATCATCAATCTTAGCTTTTGACGTGCGACGCAACTTTGAAAGGGTATAATTGCTATGGACAGAGACCAAGTCTTCGTCTTGTACCAACATCACATCTGGGTGAAGATCCTGCAAGGAAGGCATGTCAGCCTATGCAGCTTTGCCGGTCAGCCTGCCTCGGGCTGACTAGATCCTTGTTCCAATTCGTCGCCAAAGCCCTGGGTTTGATTCCTGAAAGACCTGGTCAGCCGCTGAACTCTTTGCTTTGAATCCTGGAAGTATTTCTAGCTTCTGCCTGCTTTGCTTTTGGATCCTGAAGGATTACTGCTGTTATTGGACTCTTTGCTTCTAATTCAAACATCCCTGACTTGTTGCTGCGGCAGAGATCCCGTTAAAGACTTTGTGCCTGTTTGAACCAACCTTTCCTGCCTAATTGCTACGGCAGGAGTTCCTGTTGAAAGACTCTTTTACCTTTTGAACTCTTTGCATTTTAAACCACGCATCCCAGCCTCTTTGCTTTGGCTGGGCTTCATAGAGACTTTGCATCCGGCTTGAGTTACGCGTGTGCCGCTTGTGCTCCTTTATACTGCGGAGCACCTACGCCTTGCTGATTCCTGTTTGCTGCTAGTTGGGGCACCGCAAAGATTGCCTCCAACCCTTTTCCTATACTTACCTATAATCAATAAAACCTGTTGTACCTTTGTTGCCGTGTGGTTTATCCAGGGAGGTCAAGTGGCCAAGACCCTAGGGGATGATACATGTACAGAACTAGCCTCACCCTTTAAACCAAAGTTTCTTTTGCTGGGGCCTAGCAAGCTTGGACGGTGGCAGCGAGGTACTCAGGTCGTAGGTTTGGTATCACTCCATGTAAAGAAAGGGTACACATAAACAATTAAGACTCAATCTCAGATTTTTAAAATGAAGAACTTAACGATGAAAGCGGATAGACTGGAAACAAAACAAGAGGTAATGGAAGCGAGGAATCTCGAATATCAACTGAGGCTGAGGAATATCTTGGAGGAACCAGAGGAGGAGATAAGAGAGAAGGTGATAGAAATTATAGCCGAGATACTAAAAATGTCAGAAAAAGAGGCAAGGGACCAGACAGACAGAATATACAGAGTGGACACATTATTCGCTAAAAAGAACAAAACGGCCCGGGACACAATAGTTCACTTTGTGAAAAAGACGGTTAGAGATGACATTTTGAAAATTGGTAACAGCAAAGAAGTCTACTACAAAGGGAAGAAAGTTGTCATCCTTAAAGAATACCCGGCAGTAGTCCTGAGCAGAAGGAGAAAATACGCCTTCCTGACGGAAGAATTGAAAAAACCATACATCAGATTTCGTTGGGAAAGAGGCGAGGGGCTGATGGCCACCTTCCAAAATCAGAGATATTGGATAACTGACATAGAGATGGCGAAAGAATTCTATGAGAAAATCAAAAGTAACAAAACAAAAAGGAAATTCGACGAGGAAAAAGAAAGAAAGAGATGGAAGGAGTACAGAAGAAAATCTCCAGACAGACACTATCCAGGGATAGACAACTATGTGAGAGTCCCAATTTATGGAAACACAGAACAAAGAGACGAAACACAAGAAGAGATGGCGATGGAGGAGGAAATGAGGAGGGAAGAGGACGAGGAAAGGGAGGAAGGCGAAGAAGAAGGAGACCAGGAAGAGAGCGAAGAACAGGAAAGAGGATCAGAACAAGAAAAAGCCCGGGTCTAGGTAAGAAAAACAAATAAAAAAGGAAGCCAAACAAATACATGGGTACGGAATTGAAGGTATACTCTAATAATGTAAACGGGCTATATTCGCAATATAAAAGAAATGCCATTTTTAATAGATTAATAAAAAAGAACTATCATGTGCTGGCCCTCCAGGACAGTGTTTCCCAACCTTTTTTGAGCCGCGGCACACTTTTAACATTAAAAAAATTTGGGGGCACACCAACAACCAAAATGACACAAAATGACACTCTAACACAGTAAAGAATGGCTGGGGGTTGGTGGCCTGCTGGGAGCAGCTTCTAGGAGTGCCGAAGCCGGGGAGGGGGCGGAGCCAGGCTGCACCATGCCCCGCCCCCTACCCTCAGATTCACCTCTCCCAGCAGCTGCTCCAGCCTTGAGGGGGCAGTGCCAAGGCAGCGGTGCCAGAGCCAGAGCCAGCACAATGCTGGCTTGGCACTGTCCCTCAAGGCTGGAGCAGCTGCTGGAGTGCCGGCTGGGGGAGGGGGCAGAGCCAGGCCGCGCCATGCCCCGCCCCCTCCCCCCAGCTTCAGCTCTCCTACAGGCCACGCCATGCCCTGCCCCTTCCCCCCAGCTTCAGCTCTTCTACAGAGGAGGAACATGAGCGGTAGACGGGCTTCAGTGGGCGGGCTCCTCCTCCACGCGGCTTCAGCGAGCGAGGGGCAAGAGTAATGGTGGGAGTAATGGCGGATTGGAGGCTGGCTGTGGAAACGGCCGAAGGAGGCAGCGCCCCGGTCCCTTCTTCTTTTTCTTCGGCACTGCCCGGCCCTTCCTCTTCCTCCCCCAAGCAGCAGGAGTTCGGCAGGAGGGGGGGAGGAAGGGGGGCAGAGAGCTTTTCTCGCGGCACAGCAGGAGGTCCGTCACGGCACACTAGTGTGCCACGGCACACTGGTTGAGAAAGACTGCTCCAGGAGACACATATCGCGGAGAAACACATCCAACATTTAAGGAACAAAAGATTGGGTACAGAATTCTGTGCATCTGCCAGAGAAAAGAAAAAAGGGGTGGTGACCTATGTCAGAGATGGGATCCCAGCATCTTTGCGATTCAAAGATGAGGAGGGAAGATTCATTGGAGTGATGGTACTAGTCAAAGGAAAAAAGATACTTATATGCAATATTTATGCCCCAAATGAGTCCAAGTCAAGCTTCGCAGAGAAGATCAAGAAAAAAATAGACGCTGCACAATTTGACCACTTACTAATTATTGGAGACTTTAACGGGGTTTTAAATAGTGAGATAGATAGAACCCGACCCCCAAGAAAAGAAAGAAACCGAAAAACAGTGGGAGGAAATTTACCCAAATCTATGCTAAGATGGCTGGATGACTACATGTTGCTAGACATATGGAGGCTTAACCACGAATTGGAAAAAGATTACACATTCCTATCGGACCGACACAAAACGTGGTCAAGGATCGATATGGCATGGGGGTCTAAATCATTAATGAAGGATATAAAGAAAATCACCTTCTTACCCAGGATAGACTCGGATCACTGCCCCCTAGAACTAACTATCTCAAACGCTACCCAAACTAGAAGATGGAGGCTAGACGATAACCTGCTAAAAAAGCAAGAGGACATTGAGAAAACCAGGTAAGCACTACAGGAGTTCTTTGAATACAACGACATAGAAGACACCGACCTCTACACGATTTGGGAAGCCAGTAAAGTGGTTATGAGAGGAGTACTCATAGAACAAAAAGCGCACAAGAACAAACAAAACAGACAAAAAGGAGAGAAAATAATAAATGCGATTAAAAAAGAAGAAGAGCTAAAGAGAAACCCAAGAAATAAAAAAGCAGGGAAAAATCTGAAGACTCTTCACCTACAAAGAGAGAATCTAGAACAAGAAGAAAGATCAAAAGAACTGAAATTCCTCAGACAATACCAGTTTAACAATGCAAACAAGCCAGGGAGATGGATGGCACAGAAACTGCGGAAGAAGAGGGAATCGGCCTTCATAACTAAAATCCGAGGGCAAGGGAAAATTTATACCCGGGAACATGAAATAAAACAACAATTTACGAATTTTTACAATTCATTATATAAGAAGGATGAGATAGATGAAGAGAAGGTGATAAAATACCTGGAAGAGCAGGATATCCCGAGAATAACGGAAGGGGAAAGGGAGGAACTAAATAAGGAATTTACGACCAATGAGATAGAAAAAGCCATAAAAAATCTTAAAGCTAATAAGGCCCCTGGCCCAGACGGCTTTTCTGCTACATACTATAAAACCTATCAAAAGGAGCTAACTCCATATTTAAAGAAAGTCATGAATAGAATAAGGGAGACAGAAAATATGCCACAATCATGGAGCCAAGCCACAATTTCGATTATACACAAGGAGGGCTCAGACCCAGAAAAAGTCAAAAATTATAGGCCGATATCCCTATTGAATATCGACTATAAAATATATAGTCAGGTTGTAGCAGAAAGACTCAAAAAGTTCCTGAAAGGGAGGATTAAGGAAGAACAAGCGGGATTCCTCCCAAACAGAAAGCAGAAGGACAATGTACGAATAATTATAGATTTAATTGAACACTATGAAACAAATATTCAAAACAAAGTAATGTTCCTGGCCCTGGATGCCGAAAAGGCGTTTGATAGGGTCAACTGGGATCTTATCAAACACCTCCTGAGAGAAATGGATAGCGGGTTCTATTTCCAGAAAATGATCAACGCAATTTACAAGAAGCAGGAGGCCAAAATTTGGATCAATAATCAGGAGTCAGAGAGGATAGAAATAACAAAGGGCACCAGGCAGGGCTGCCCTTTATCGCCGCTCATTTTTATCATGACCCTGGAGGTGTTATTAAACAGAATAAGAGACGACGACAGACTAAAAGGGACGAGAATTCAAGGGCAAGAGTTTAAACTCCGCGCCTTTGCGGACGATATCATATGCGTCATTGAAGATCCGAAGGAGAACTTGGATAAGTGGATAGAGTCAATACAGAAGTATGGGGAAATCGCAGGATTCAAATTAAATATGGAAAAAACAAAAGCCCTCACGAAGAATATACCAAAGAAGGAAGTGGATGAATTGAAAGAAAGATGGGGCATACAGATTGAGGCTAGGCTCAAATACCTAGGAATAGTGTTAACAACGAGAAACATTAATCTACTCCAGAATAATTACATACTAAAATGGAAGGAGTTGAAGAAGGAGATGGAAGGATGGAAGAACAATAATCTGTCATTGCTGGGGAGTATAGCCAGCGTAAAGATGAAAATTCTACCGAAAATGCTGTTCCTTTTCCAAAACCTCCCCATCATACGAGGGCAAAAGCTATTAAAGGAATGGAACAGGGACATCCTAAAGTACATATGGCAGGGGAAAAAAGGCAGAATAAGCGCAAAGATCCTAACAGAAGATAAGAATAAGGGAGGCCTAGCCACCCCTGACCTTAGACTATACTCGGAGACCTGCGCCCTAGCGTGGACGAAGGAATGGGTGACGCAGGAGAAGAAAAAACTACTTATCCTGGAGGGATCAGAACTAAGGTCAGGTTGGCACAAATATATGTGGTATGAGGGAGCAAAAAATGAGAAAAGGTTCGGAAACCACTTCGTGAGATCAGGTCTACTGCAAATCTGGAGAAAATACAAAACAAAGATGTATAATAAAACGCCACTGTGAGTCTCACCCCTGGAGGCCGTACAGCTAAGAACATTGGGTTGGCAGGACTGGCCAAAATATAAAGAGCTAATAAGAAAAGAGAACGGAGAGACGAAACTGAAGAGCCAACAGGAAATATCGAAGATAAACAACAAAATATCATGGCTACAGTACAGACAGCTGAAGGAATACTTTACAAAAGACGCGAAATTAGGATTCCAAGAACAGAATAATTTCTGGGACATAATATTAAAATCGGAAAAAAAATATCAAAAATATATAAGAAGCTACTGGAATGGGACCAAGATAAAAAGGAGGGAAAAAATTACATGAGGAGATGGAATGAAAATGTGGGTAAGACAATAGACAGAAGTAGGTGGGAAGAAATTTGGAGAAAAAAATTGAAATATACATACGCTATTGGGTTAAAGGAGAATTGGTTCAAAACGGCGTACAGGTGGTATATGACTCCGAAAAAATTAGGTAGAAGTTACAGGAACATGAATACTAATTGCTGGAAATGCAGCAAAGTGGAGGGGTCTTATTTCCATCTATGGTGGACGTGTGAAAAAGCAAAAACATATTGGAAAAACACCCAAGAAATCTTACAAAAATGTTAAAGATAAAAATACCTCTACTGCCTGAGACCTATCTGCTAGGGATGCATGAAAATAAGATGGAAAATAATACAGACAAATTAATTTTTCTCTTGAGTACAGCGGCAAGGCTATGCTACGCGAGATGCTGGAAAGAATCGACCATCCCCGATGAAGAGACTCTGCTGCTGAAAATACTAGAGATAAGAAATATGGATAGACTTACTTTCCTGCTGACCAGATACAAAGGAACACCTATAAAAGAAACGGATTGGACAGTAGTGATGAGTTACCTAAAGGACAAAAAATACAAAGTAGAAGATTCTTAAAGACCTATCTCTTACGAGAGGATATAAAACAGAGAAGGACTTAAAAGATAAAAAGACGAGGAGGATGGAACGAAGGAAAAGGAAGACCCTCCTCAAAAAACAGGACGATTGGAAGTCAATTTTAATCTATTTATTTTCAATTTCCGTAAATCTCTCACTAGACCTTACCCCCCTCCCCCTACTCTCCCCTGATCCCCAGCTAAACCCACACCCCCACTCCCATCTGCCTTCCTCTTAACCCAACCCTATACAACCCTTCTCCCCGCTTCCCCCAACTATTCACGCTATTGATTTTTATATATATACTGAAAACGTATTCTCTTGAATAAAGATATTTTTTTAAAAAGACTCAATCTCAGATTTCACTCTGTAATGTCAAAAAACAGTGTGTGTTCTCAGTGTTGCTGACATCAACATGGCAAAGAGCCTCCTTGCAAAATAACATGGCTAGAATTAAGGATGGACTTATGTCTACATAAGTAGATTTACTTGTGCAGTAGTTTAATAACATCCATATTGACCTAGAAGCTTCCAGTCTATTACAGGAGGTGCTATGTTTTGTGAAATGGCAACCTGTTGTGATTGAGCCTCCAGCTGCTACTGATAGTAGTGATTCAGAAGACTCTGCTGGCTCAGCATCTGGGGGGAGTTATGGAACTGGGTGGGGCTGTTTGTAACAGGAGTACTGGTTTTGCAGAAAGAGGCTGACTCATGAGTCAAGTGAGTCAAGTAAAGAGGATCGCTTGCAACTCAAGAGAGTCAAGCAAATAATTACAGCACCTACAGACTCTGAGACATTTGAGGGATTCTCTGGGAATGATGGGAGTCAGAGTACAGAGGACACTTCTACTGAAATGGATTGGACTCAAGTAAGAGAAATTCAGAGGGCTTGTGAGGAGCCCACAAGTTCAGACACCTGGGTAGGATTCACTGATGATCAGGATTGGCCCTCAGAGTCCCCAGACAATGGATGGGATGTTCTAAGTCTTAATCACAGGTGGAAATCTTGGAGGGTCAGTCAAAGGGCAGCAGCTGCTGGGAGAGTAACACCTGAGGATGATGATAGGGCGTCGACCTCATCAAGTGGATCTGACTTGTAGTGAGCTTAAAAGGTGGGCATTTTGGGACTAACCTCTGTGGCTAGCAAGGAGTTCCCTTTGGATCCTAGGACTCTTGCATCCTGTCATCTTGTATCTTGAAGCCTTGTTTCCAGACTGATTCTGCTGCTTCCTATGGTGGGGTTTGAATTCCACTGGATTGCTCCCCAGTTAGATTGTGGGTTGTGTCTTCGTTTCTACGTCTATCTCCTCTCCTTGACCTTGGCCTGGCTCCTGGATTACGTCTCTCCTACTCCCCTTTGCATACCTTCTTGGACAACCCTTACATGAATTCTTCTCTGCTGCCCTCAGCGTGCCTTTCTATGTTTGTTTCGCTTTGATTTTGCTAACGAGTTTTGCCGTTTTGAATGCAGGCTTTTTCCTCCCTGTTTGTCTTCATGCCGGTTAAGGCTTCCTTTTGTTAGCGTTTTCACTTAAAATTTAAATAACTGTTTACTGGGGAGTTGTCCTTCTCCTCTTAGGGCGCTTGTGCCCGCTTTGTGCTGGTCTGTGACCATAATAAAGTTTTGATTGATTGGTTCACTTACCATTAAGTGCTTTTGTTTAGCAAATACTTATCTCCAGAGACTTTGTGAATATTAAAACAAACTATTTACACTTCAATTGGGTTTGGCTCTCTGAACTGGCGTCTGCTGCGACACAACTAGTAGAAAGGTGATGCACCATGACCCCATTGTCCAATTGATACCAATACACATCAGGCAAATATTGATAATATCTTATAAAACATGAAGATTTGCTATTTGCAAATTATATAGCGAAATGGCTAGGAAGTACACTCGTACAACGGGAGTGCTGAATGTGGATCTGAAGTGGCCAATGTGCACTTGAATTAACTGATGCTCTTTAGCCATTCCTAATCAATTTGGAAGTATTCAGTGTGCATTGGAACACTCTTGCTGATGCCCAATGTTCATCATCGCAAGTCTCGAACCATTTCATTGCATTTCTCCAACATGGCTCCTGGTTTGGAAAGTTATAAAGCATTGACCATGATGAGGAATCCTGGTGAGTGTTTTGCTTCCTTTGCCATTGTCCATTGGTGTTATTGCCAATGTCATTTGTTAATTTAACTGTACAAAATATTTGCTTTTGAGATTATAATTGTATTTTCTATCTTGTATGCCACCTTGAGATGTTTTGGTCCCTAAAAGATGGCTTAAATGTTTAATCAAAATGTAATTAAATACATAACAGGATTTTAGGTAAGTGTTTCTCAACCTGGGGGTTGGGAACCCGGGGGGTCATCAGAAGAGTCAAAGGGGGCACCAAAGACCCTCAGTTCTCTTATTCCGCACAAAGCAATAGGAGAACCTTCTTCACTCTGAGAATTGGACTGCTATTTAGGTACTGATTTTATCTTCTGGACTGACTATCCCTTTTGGCTAATCCCTACTGGACATTGTTGTTTTTATCTGGCTTGACCCGGTCTGTCTGACTCCTCTACAATGGTGACTACGTCTTTTTAAAAATGTGGCCAATGCCCAAACGTCCTGCCTGACACTGACGGCCATCAGTTATGCTTGGTCTGTCTGGGGGAAGGTCATCTGGCTCAATCCTGCCAGATTTGTAAATCCTTCACCACACAAACGAGAAAGAACCGAGAGGCCAGACTCAAAATGGCTTTATATGAGAAGATTCTGTTACCCTTGCAGCCTCCTCTCTTGGATGCAGACCTCCTCCCGGCGATTGATATGCCGGCCCTGACCCCCCCCCCCCCCCGCACACTGGGTCAGCCAGGGAGACCGTCTCCCCGCGCCCTGAGGGTCCGGTGGCCGAAGTACAGGCTAAAAAGCCCAAGCCAGCCAAAGCCAAAGATGGCCGCCAAGCCCCTTTGGCAAAAAAGAAGCCAGTGAAAAGGGCGCGAAAGGAGGACGAACCCTCTGTGCTTGCTGCGGCACTGTTCTTTCCTCCTCCGAGATCGGGGCAAGAGCCTTCCTCCTTTGGCAGTTCTCCCTCAGAAAACACAGTATTTTCAGTTGCTCATGGGGGTTATGTGTGGAAAGTCTGGCCCAATTTTATGCACTTGGATTGTAGGTGAACTATAAAGCCCTGCAACTAAAAGTCCCAAATGACAAAAATCACCCCCCCCCAACCCTAGTAATCAAATTTAGGCAGATGGAGTATTTGTGCCAAATTTGGTCAGGTGAATGAAAATACATTCTGCATATCGGATATTTCTATTATGATTGATAACACTAGCAAAATTACGGTCGTGAAATAGCAAAGAAAATAATATTATCATTGGCGGTCACCAGAACATGAAGAACTGTATTAAGGAGCCATGGCATTAGGGTGGTTGGGAACCACTTAGGTTGCACACAGCACCATGCAAATGTATACTACTGCTGATATTTTTTTTAAAAAATCACTTAGAACCATGAAAGAGACCACAAGCACTATCCGGTTCAACCCTCTTCTTTGCAGGAACACACAATCCTAGGTATTTTTTGCACCTGATTAAGGCTCAGTAAGCCAGATGTCGACTTCTGTTTGATAAAATTTGATAGGACATGATGATTTGCTAATTGCAATTTTGTAGCTAATATTTCATCAATAATACTATGTAACAAAATTTGAAAAAAAATCTGTTTCGGTTTTGAAAGTGGTATTTTCTGTTTAATTGTGCAGTACTTGTTTTGAAGGTAGTTATTATACACCAAAAATGTCATTTTTCTGAGTGCCACAAACTACGTTCAATAGGTTGAGACTCTAAGACAGGGGTCAAGATCCTTTTTGACTCAGAGAGCCATAAAAGGAAAATATTTGGAAATGTATTTCAGTGAGAGCCATATAATATATATAATATATTTTAAGACTGAATTCAACTAAATGTGAGTCTATACGTACATACAATGAGAAAAGGATTCCCCGGCAGAATGACGGGACACTTCAGACCTGGCTCTGCAAAAGGCATGCTCAGGACTCTGGGAAGGAAGAGAAGACGGAAGGAAGGAAGGGGGAAAGAAAGAAAGAAAGGAGGGAGGGAGGGGGAGGAAGAAAGAAAAGAAGAATGTGTTACGATAAGTCCTTGCAGGACCAAGATTATGTGTGAATGAAAATGCTCTGTATGTAATAGTGCTGTGCACCTGGGTTAACAGGCAATCAGCAGCCTAGTGCCACACCCAAGGGCCTATAACTGCTGGTGTTATTTTCTGTGTGGTGTGGGGTAGTGATAGAGTAAAGGTCAAGAGTAAAGGTTTGTTTTCTTCAATTTTACCTCTGCTGGTCTGGCGTATTTCTTAAACTTATGTACATTGGCGTTAGGCGGACCACACCGCTGCGTAACAGAATGAACTATGGAAAAGGAAGAAAAGAAAAGCAGGAGGGAGACAAGGAGGGGAAAAGAAAGAAGGAAATGGGAAGGGAGGAAAGGAAAGGGTGGGGAAAAGAAAAGAAAGGGAGTGAGGAAAAAGTAAAATAATGAATGAAAAAGAAAGAAGGAGAGAGAGAGGGAAGTGAAAAGAAAGGAAGGAAAGGAAGACTTGGGGGGAAAGAATAGAAGAGGAAGGAAGGAAGTGTAGTCGAGCCAGGAAGCCCCAAACCCAAAGAGAACGAACAGGAGAGGGTCCCCAGTATCCCTCTGCCATACACATTGCAATAACACAACCCCATAAGCAGACCACCTCAAGACGGTAGCAAATGCATTCCCCCTCCTCCAAGCAACAACAGCCAGGACACTTCCCTCCCAGGCCTACGCTAGGCCGCTGCAGTCCCCAAAACGCCTTCCCCTCTCCCCACAGGAAAACTTTCCAAAGTTAGCCAAAACAAATCAAAACACTGCCATTTCTCCCATCGTTTCTTCTTCTCCCTTCCCCTCTCCCTATCTTTTCTCCGGCCTGGGGGAAGCATATCCCAGCTCAAAAACAGCAGCTTTTGGGGCAGTTTGGCCCAAAGAGATCTCTTCAAGGGGGGTGGGTGAAAGGCAAGCATTGATGCCAAAAGAAGATCTAGTTCTCTCCAGTACTGCAGCCCCATTTGCCCCCTTTCTGATTGTTTTTCTTCTCCTGGACTGCTCCTGACGCTTCTCCCTGGCTGATTGAGCCAAGAAGCCTTGCTATTCATCATGGACCCTCCCTGCCCTGGGAAAGATAGTTTCATCAAGGACCCTGAAGCGAACTTAAGATCCTTTCCTGGCTGGACGCAGCCAGGGAGCCAAAAAGTACATCTATGGGCTTTTTGAGAGGTTTTGAACCTGCAGCCCAAGCCTTTGCAGGCTGGGATATGTAGTTCGCCTAAGGACACGGATCATAGACTCATATCTGTACCCCTGTATCCCTGTACATGCAGTGTGGCTTCATATGTTTTCCCTTTGACTCTTTGTAACTCTTCCCCTCCCCCTTCTCTCCCTTTGTCAAAGAAAAGATCGCCTGTATTTGTTATTGTATCAGCTGAAAGGAAATGTAACCAAAATCCCATTCCACATCTTTATGGACCATCACATTCATATTGCATGCGTTTCCTGGATGAAGGCCTTGTTATGGTAAAGTCAAGCCCTTGCCTTGACCCCACACTTCATCAGTCCAAAGAAGGGTTTAACGGTCGGATTTCAGTCTAACTAAACCAGCCTTTGGAGCTTGGACATTAAATGTTTACTTTCACAGCGGGAGCCGCTCTGGCCTCGGAAACCAGGTTACGTCCCAAAAAGACTCTTTTGTCACCCAAAAGGTCTGAGTGAATTACTGTCATCAGGCTTTCTTCCTCTTTCTCTCTCATTCTTATGAATGACGCACCAGCTCAATAATCCCATCACTTCCAGATGTCGCCCCAGGTCGTTTACCTGGCCAAGGTTCCTTTGTTTCATTCATATGCCATTTTGACAGCAATCTCCGCCTAAGCTCTTCTTCCTGGACATTCCTTATATGGCCACGGGCCCCTGATTGGCCAAGCCAAATGGAATGGGAGTCTCAGCGTCAACATCCAACCAATCATCGACAGAGCCGGCCCAGAAGAAGGCGGGCGGGAAATTCAATTGTTTTGACAGTTCTGTAACCTTTAAAAACCAATGTTTTGAATGTATATGCATGCATTCTTTGCGGGAATCAGGGTATTGCGGTTCGCATCCTCTCAGCTGAGCAGAATAAACAATTTCGTGGCATCTACCTTGCAGCATTGGTGAGTATAATTGGATCTAAGGGAGGCGGGTAGGCTACGAGGACCTAGTCGCTCCGGGCTCGCCAGGTTAACCGAACCCTCGTGGTCTCTGTCCCGCAGTCGGTCTGCGGGGCTTGCCCGGTTGTTTGACAACCGTTCTGGGGAATTGTTCGGTTGTTCGACAACAGTTTTTGGCGAACCACGAAGAGGACTTGTTCTGGAGGGAGTTCCGAGCAAATTTTAGGAACCACTAAATTTCCAGAAGGCACCTGGTCCAAGAACTATTTGGGGAAGCGATTGGGTTCTTGGATAAGGGACGCCTTTTTCCAGGATTCAGAGCCTTAGACTCGCTCAGATCGCATTTCCAAACATCTGGCTGGCCTTCAAGTTCTGGCCAAAGGAGCCGGGAGCACCTTGACTCCCTAAAGGTAGAGCCATCAAAATTGAAAACCGGTAAAAAATCAGCCGGGAAGTGTCGCCCCGCGCCTAGGTTGACGGATACTGGTTGATCCCTGCGTGGATCTTCTGGCGTCCTGTAACAAAAGGGATCCTACGCCCCGGGCGGTAACATCTGGCGCTCACGGCGAGTTAGGGCAATCCAATCTTGCGGTTACAAACTTGGGGAGAGGAAAGAAGCAGCCAGCGCACTAGGCCCGAGCTCCTGTCTGGATCTCCCCAGGTGATTGGTCTCTCGGGTTACTGGTACCGAACTGTGGGGATCCCTGAGTTGTGTACGGCTGTCGTCAGGCGTCCCCTTAATCGGCCACGGGTCGAGGGCTTACCACTAACATGGGAGCTTGCTCTAGCCGCAAAATGCGCCTCATCCCAGAGGAAACACCGGTAAGAAGACTCTTGGCAACTGGGATGAGCTAGCAGGAAAATCACTTGCTTAGCCAGATAGTGGTCAGAACATGTGTGCAGAATGGCCCCTCCGGCCTTTGTTGTGGTGGCAGGGCAGCTTGGCCTAGGAAACCAAGTGGAGGAAGCTAGACTGTGTTGTGTGTTCTTGGATTGCAGCCGGAAGGTGAGCCGAGAGGGAAAAGTCACCAATCTCTGCCATGCAAGGAGGCTGGGGTCACCCCCTCCCTCTCAGAGATCCCTTCCAGACCTTTTTTGTTCTCTCCTCCTCGGAGGAAGAATCCCTTTTTTGCATTTTCTTGTCCCCATTCTCTCCTTGTCCCATTCTCCTTGCCTTTCCTACCCCCAGACCTTTCCCCTTCAACCTCCCATCTCCTCTCCCTGCTCCATGAAGTCTTGTCTTACAGCCCCCCCTTGGATCCCACCGTTTTTCTCTGCCCCTTCAAAGGGAACCTTGGAGGGTGATTTTCCTCACCTTTTGTCCACTCTTGGAAATTGGAACTCTGCCAAAATGCCTTAGATCTCTTTTTCTCTCCCTGCCTGTCCTCTTGAGAAACCCTTTCTCTTTCTCCCATGTCCATGACTCCAAAATTTGCCTTGCCTCTAGCATCATTTTCCTTATTTTGCTCTCCCTTCTGTGTGTCTGCCTCATCAGGCACATGGCCCCTGCTTTAGTTACAGGGGCTCCAAGTAGAAAACCCCCTTGTCCTTCTCTAGAACCCCTAACCTTGCCATCCCCAATGTTTTCTGCCTCTAATTCCCTCCTTCTTTGCCCTCAGCAAACTACACATCCCTGCTTCCACATTTTGGTTTTATTTTTCTCCTCTCTGCCCCTCTAGGGGCCAGCAGAAAAAGGTTTTCCATGTACTTTGTCTGTTTTCCCCATTCCTTTGGATCCTTTTTGCTTTGCTCTAAGCCAAGCTTTTGTTCCTCCTTGATCTCTCTCTCTCTCCTCTCCCCACCTTCACCTCTTTGAAAGAACAGCCAGAAAACCCTTTCCCCCTTCATGACCCAAGACCTTCTCCTCCCAAAAGTTTTGGCTCATCACTTTCCCTCCTTCTTCTCCCTTTCTGCCCTATTAAAAACTATACATCCCAGCCTCTACCCCTGTTCATAGCAAAAGGATGCCCTTCTCTTTACTCTTTCAATTCTCTGAGGGAAGTGAGGCACCTCTTGGGATTCTGTTTGTTATCTTTGCTCTTTGTTCTCCTCCTTCCTCCAAAAGGGCATCTGCAGCCTCCCTTTTCAGTTTTTTGTTTTTTTTGTTTTGCTTTGTGTGTGCTATAGTTTTAAAAGAGATATTTCTTCTCCCCCTTCTGGAACTTAAGAAGGGGGGAATGGATGGGTCTTTTGACCAGAAATCTCCTCCTTCCTTTTGTGTCTTTGCTTTCCCCTTCCATTCTAAGCCTCCATTATTGACTTCCCCATTTCAAAGTACTGAGTTTCTTTCCCTTTGCTCCCTGCCTCTTCTCTTCTTTCCTCTATGTGGCAACCTCTGTTCAATGGCTGCCCCTATGCTGCATTCAAGGCCTTCCCATCCCTTAAGATAACCCTTCTTCCTTTCCTCTTCGCCTTCTTAGATAGCTGCTCCCATGATTTGGGAAGCACTCTCTTTCATCCTTTTCCACCCCTTTCCAGGTGAGGGAAGAGGGAAGCTCTTGTCCCCCTTTTTATCTTGCCCCCTGTCCTCCTGTAGTAAAGGAGATGTCTCTTTCTTTGCTCTAGTCGATTTCTCTTGGAATTCTTTCTTCTTCCTCTCTCCTACTACTCCTATATTTGTCTTGCCTCCTGCCTGGGCCTCCATTGGCCTACTTCTCTCCAAGACTGCGCAAGTGGGGAGAACAGAGGCCAAATGGAAGCCTCTCTGCTTGTTTGTGTGTCGTCTCTCTCTCTCTTCTATCCTCCAGTGGGGTGAATTGTCTGTAGTCTAAGCTGTGAGTTTCTTCTTCTCAAGTTTTTCTACCCTCCTTCTTAGGGAATGGGATGGGTTCTGCTCAAGGGGTTTCCCCTTTGACTATTTTTCTTTCGAGTAGAATAAGGGTTGCGAGGGAAGGGAGTGGGAAAGCCACGGCCTGTAGGATGGGACTCTGAGTAGTTCTGCCCTAGGAATAGAGGGCTGGTGAAATGAGTTCTGATGGATGTGTGCTCTCTCTGCCTACCTCTTTTGCCCCCTGAAGTAATGGAAAGAAGACGTTTCTACATTTCCCTTTGCCTTCCGACCTCTCTTTCTTGTGTACGTATGTATGTGTGTTGGAATTGCAAGATGGAAAGAATGGGTTGCTGTTCTTCTCATGGGTATATGTACTGTATGCCTGAGTTTTTGTTTTTTGTCTCTTTCTATGGGAAAATGGGCTCTTTGCAAATGTTGTTTGTCCTGCTCTGATCTATGTAGAAACTTCCTGTGCACCTTTAAAGCCAGGGATTAGTTTAGCTCTTTGTCTACCTCTGCTAAGAATGTTTGGAAGGAGAAGTCTCTTGTGTGTATGTACGTGTGTGTGTGCAAGAGAAGGTGCTTCTCTCAGCTGGTTTGTCTTTCCCTCCCTGGAAATCATGGTTTTCCTAGGAACTGATCTCTCTCTCCAGATCCTGCTATCAGCTTTTCCTTCTAGTGAAATGTATTGGCCACCCACAAGGGCCAAGGATTTTCTCTTCTCTCTTTTCTCTCTCTCCCTCTGGCCTCCTCCAGTCCTCGGATACCTCTCCCTGAGCGCATGTGTGTGTGAGCATTTAAAATTTCCCCCTAATGGTCTTAATTTGAGGAAGATACCAAGCCAATGTCCCCAGAAGACAGAATTCCCTGACGCAGCTGAAGACCACCCAAGAAAGAATGGACTGCCCTGGGACCCCTGAACACCTGGAAAAGGACTGGAAGGCGGGTGAGGAAAATCTGGAAAGATCAGGAGTGCCTGCTACCTGTGGCTGAAAAAGTAATCAGGGGTCAATCCTAGGGTCTTTTGCCAAACCACCGCCACCTGAGGTTGAAGCCCTGCTGGGAAATAGGGGGCTGAGAGCCAAAGAGGGCTGACTGCCCAAGTCCAGAAGTCGGAAGGGGTCCCCAGGTGCAGAGGAAAGGACGTGAAAGGTGACTTGCCATGTGTGCTGTGTCAGGAAGGCAGCAAGTGGGGACAAAATGGTAGTCTTCACTTAGGTATGTATGTTTTTCCCTTCCTTGCCCTGTACTAACTCCCCAAGGACTGGAAGGGATGGCTGGGAGGGACTGGGAACTATAATTCTTTCTGAGCTCTCCTAGACCTACTGTTTTCTTCTCCAAATCCTCCACCACGAGGAAATGGGCCTGTTGATGCTACCCAAGAGGATCCCAGGCTGACCTCAGCCCGATGGACCGGCTTCTCTGCCAGACGAAAAGGATCGTGGGTGGAATCCAAGGAGAGAAACCTGGGAGACATTATTCCGGAAAATGCCCCTCAGGAGAATCCCCTGTGGAGACTGCCTCTGTGTCCAGAACGTCTGCGGGGCCAGCTTAAAGAAACACCTGCCAAGGCCAAGCCTCACCCCTCGTGGACCAGCGCTTTGCTTTCCTCTTCACTGCTACTTGAGAGACCAGCTTCCTGCATCTCCCCCCTCCGTCAAGAACTGCCCCCATTCACTTTTTGGACCCCCACTTTGCCAAACAACACCAGGCACAGTCTTCACCGGGTGGCTACGGCTGAGCGTGAGTGACAATGTTTCCCTCCAGGCCTCTATTCTTCTCTATGCCCCTTTTCCTCCTGTTTTCCCATCCCTACATTTTCTTCCCTTCCTTCAGCCCTGCACCAATTCGGCATCATCAGCGTACGCAGTTACATTCACACACTTTTGGGTTGCTACCTTAATATCCTTAGCTTTGGGTTGCCTGTGATGTCCCTTTCCTAGTTGGAAGGGGGGCCTGTTTGAGTAATACACCAGCGAAACCCCCAGAGAGATGGCCAGGTCAAACTTGGGTACACTGTAAAAGTTTTCATGAATGTTGGAGCATGTCAGATAGAAGCCTCTATCCTCTTGCTCCAAAGTGGGGAAATGTAGTCGAGCCAGGAAGCCCCAAACCCAAAAAGAACGAACAGGAGAGGGTCCCCAGTATCCCTCTGCCACACACATTGCAATAACACTTACAACCCCATAAGCAGACCACCTCAAGACAGTAGCAAATGCATTCCCCCCTCCCTCCAAGCAACAACAGCCAGGCCACTTCCCTCCCAGGCCTACGCTAGGCCGCTGCAGTCCCCAAAACGCCTTCCCCTCTCCCCACAGGAAAACTTTCCAAAGTTAGCCAAAACAAATCAAAAAACACTGCCATTTCTCCCATCGTTTTCTTCTTCTCCCTTCCCCTCTCCCTATCTTTTCTCCGGCCTGGGGAAGCATATCCCAGCTCAAAACAGCAGCTTTTGGGGCAGTTTGGCCCAAAGAGATCTCTTCAAGGGGGTTGGGTGAAGGCAAGCATTGATGCCAAAAGAAGATCTAGTTCTCTCCAGTACTGCAGCCCCATTTGCCCCCCTTTCTGATTGTTTTTCTTCTCCTGGACTGCTCCTGACGCTTCTCCCTGGCTGATTGAGCCAAGAAGCCTTGCTATTCATCATGGACCCTCCCTGCCTTGGGAAAGATAGTTTCATCAAGGACCCTGAAGCGAACTTAAGATCCTTTCCTGGCTGGACGCAGCCAGGGAGCCAAAAAGTACATCTATGGGCTTTTTGAGAGGTTTTGAACCTGCAGCCCAAGCCTTTGTAGGCTGGGATATGTAGTTCGCCCAAGGACACGGATCATAGACTCATATCTGTACCCCTGTATCCCTGTACATGCAGTGTGGCTTCATATGTTTTCCCTTTGACTCTTTGTAACTCTTCCCCTCCCCCTTCTCTCCCTTTTGTCAAAGAAAAGATCGCCTGTATTTGTTATTGTATCAGCTGAAAGGAAATGTAACCAAAATCCCATTCCACATCTTTATGGACCATCACATTCATATTGCATGCGTTTCCTGATGAAGGCCTTGTTATGGTAAAGTCAAGCCCTTGCCTTGACCCCACACTTCATCAGTCCAAAGAAGGGTTTAACGGTCGGATTTCCAGTCTCACTAAACCAGCCTGTGGAGCTTGGACATTAAATGTTTACTTTCACAGCGGGAGCCGCTCTGGCCTCGGAAACCAGGTTACGTCCCAAAAAAGACTCTTTTGTCACCCAAAAGGTCTGAGTGAATTACTGTCATCAGGCTTTCTTCCTCTTTCCTCTCTCATTCTTATGAATGACGCACCAGCTCAATAATCCCATCACTTCCAGATGTCGCCCCAGGTCGTTTACCTGGCCAAGGTTCCTTTGTTTCATTCATATGCCATTTTGACAGCAATCTCCGCCTAAGCTCTTCTTCCTGGACATTCCTTATATGGCCACGGGCCCCTGATTGGCCAAGCCGGCGAATGGGAGTCTCAGCGTTCCAACCAATCATCGACAGAGCCGGCCCAGAAGAAGGCGGGCGGGAAATTCAATTGTTTTGACAGTTCTGTAACCTTTAAAAACCAATGTTTTGAATGTATATGCATGCGTTCTTTGCGGGAATCAGGGTATTGCGGTTCGCATCCTCTCAGCTGAGCAGAATAAACAATTTCGTGGCATCTACCTTGCAGCATTGGTGAGCATAATTGGATCTAAGGGAGGCGGGTAGGCTACGAGGACCTAGTCGCTCCGGGCTCGCCAGGTTAACCGAACCCTCGCGGTCTCTGTCCCGCAGTCGGTCTGTGGGGCTTGCCCGGTTGTTTGACAACCGTTCTGGGGAATTGTTCGGTTGTTCGACAACAGAAGGAAGGAAGGAAAGAAGGAAGGAAAGAAGAGGGAGAATAGGAGAAAGAAGGAAGGAGAGAAGGAGAAGGAAAGGGTGAAGGGGGAAAGAAAGAAAGAAAGAAAGAAAGGGAGGGAGGGAGGAAGGAAGAGGGAGAATGGAGGAAAGAAGGAATGGGAGAAGGAAAGGGTCAAGGAGGAGAAAGGAAGGAAGGATGAAGAAGGAAGGAAGAGGGAGAACGAGAAGGAAAGTGTGAAGGGGAGAAAGAAAGGAGGAGGAGAATGGAGGAAAGAAGGAAGAGTAGAGAGGGAGGGAAAGGAAGGAGAGAAGGAGAAGGAATGGATAAAGGGGGAGAAAGGAAGGAAGGAAGAGGAAGGAAGGAAGAGGGAGAAAGGAGGAAAGAAGGGGAGAGAGGGAGGGGAAAGGAAGGAAAAAGGAATGGGTGAAGGGGAGAAAGGAAGGAAGGAAGGAAGAGGAAGGAAGGAAGGAAGAGAATGGAGGGAGGGAGGGAGGGGAGAGTGGGAGGGAAAAGGAAGGAGAGAAGGAGAAGGAATGGGTGAAGGAAGAGACAGAAAGGAAGGAAAAGGAAGGAAGAGAGAGAATGGTGGAAAGGAGAGAAGGAAGGAGTGAAGGGGAGAAAGGAAGAGGGAGAATGGAGGAAAGAAGGAAGGGGAGAGAGGGAGGGAAAAGGAAGGAGAGAAGGAGAAGGAAAGGGTAAAGGGGGAGAAAGGAAGGAAGGAAGGGGATGGAAGGATGAGGGAGAATGGAAGAAAGAAGGAAGGGGAGAGAGGGGGAGTAAAGGAAGAAGAGAAAGAAAGCGTGGAAAATATATATCTGCAAAATGTGCTGCAGGATGTCTTGCAAATTTTTTTTTGCAGTTTCATAAACTTTTTCCATGTTCTTATGATAGAACATACATTAGGAAATGACATTTAACTCAGGAACAAAAATCGTGTTTCATAATGTAATTAATCATTGAAATGTTTGTTGGCCAATATATAATAAGGAATTTTGGCTTTAATAAGCTATTATCATCCTCTTAATTTGTGTAATACCCAGTGCTCTTTATCCTTTCAGTGAGCTTCTATCCAGAGACATATTAATCAGTCGCTATCATTCAAAAAGGAAGACAAAACTGTTTACATAGGATTTAATGGTAACATGCATTGGATGTGCTGAAAGTCGTCGTCTCACTCACAGCAGAAGAAGATCACATCATTCAGTGCTGTATCATCACCATTACCCTGTGGGGGCTCTATCTTTGTTTGAAGCCCACATATGGCACCAGAAGAGCAAGGTTTGCTCCATTCACCAAATTCCCCCCAGTCGTGTCCTTCTTCTCCTCTCAGATACCAGGTTGGATTGCACTCGAGTATGATGTTATTTGCTGCAGTATCATCATATATAGACCCTTGAGGAGGTTCCACTTGCAATCTGAAAGCTACCAGGTACCCTTTACGGCAATATGTAGGTTTACTCCATGTTCCCCATCTGCCAACAAAAACGACAATAGTGATGCCCTGGGAAAAATTTAAAACGCAGACATGCAAAATATATTTCAAAAGGGAGGCAGAGCGCATTAAAGAGTGCCTATTCTCGTGCCACTTCTGTTACCAGTGGACAATTAACACAAGTTCACAAGCAAGATGGTCACAAGTAAGGATGGTCGATGTTGCAATCCCAGGCAACAGCAGGAATGAAGAGAAACAACTGGAGAAGCTGACAAGATATCAGGACTTAAAGCTCGAACAGCAACAACTCTGGCACAAGGCAGTAAAGGTGGTCCCAATGGTGATTGGCACACTGGGTTTAGTCCCTAAAGACCTTGGCCAGCACTTAAACACAATCAGTGCTGACAAAATTGCCATCTGTCACCTGCAAAAGGACACCCTACTCGGATCTGCACGCATTGCTCACCGATACATCACACAGTCCTAGACACTTGGGAAGTGTCCGACATGTGATACATTACAAGAGCCAGCATAGTGATCTTGTTTTGCTTATAATAATAATAATAATAGCAGCAGCAACAATAATAATCTTTAGACCAGGGGTGCTCACACTTTTTCAGCATGCGAGCTCCTCTCAAAGCAACCAAGTCCAAAAAATCTACGTGCCCCCGCCACCGCGCGCTCCTGCCGCCGGGCGCTCCTGCCGCCGCGCGTGCTTCTACTGCTGTTTTCCGCCCGCGCAGCACTTCTTCCGCCTGCGGGGCATTGCAGGAAGGAGAAAGCACGAGGCGGGGCATCCAGAGGGAGTGCTCCACCCTGCCTGTCTCGCCGGCAACGGAGGCTGCACAGCTGCTTCTGGACGAGAGAGAAGAAGGGTGCTCCCTCCAGAGCTCCCACCTCATGCTTCCTTCTTCCTGCAATGCCCCACAAGCAAAAGAAGCACCACGAGAGCGGAAGCCAGCAGCAGGAGCGCATGTGCGCGCAGGGTGTGCGCGCGCATGGCAGGAGCTCCCCATTTGGCTGGTGAGGCCCGAAGATCACCTGGAAGAGGGCCGAAGATCTACTAGTAGCTCGCGAGCTACCTAATGAGCACCCCTGCTTTAGACCATGCAGTAAACATCTTGAGGCTTGATTCTTAAAGATATGGTGCTCAACAGAATTGATGGATGCTATCATTTAAATAATTATTTTTAAATAATTATCTGATTTGTTTGTTGTCTGCATTTCTCTTAACATGGGACTACAAATCGCAAGAAAAGAAAGACAGACAGACAGAAAAAAAGAAGTGATGGCAGATGAAAAAGAGAAAAAGGAGAGGAAGAAGGAGTACAAGAATGAGAAAGAGGACTTCCGGTCTGGCAGCGGCATGGGGAGGACGCTGTTCGGGTCGAGCTCCTGGAGTTTGACCAGGAACGAAGCCGAAACAAAGTAGTAGGAAGGTAAAACTTCCACTTGGGCTCGAGAAGAAGAGCCCCCGGTCCAGGGTCTTCAAAATTAGTGAGTAGCACTCGAGGTTTGTCCCGGTGGGGACAGGCTAAGGGTGGGGAAGCTAAGAAGAGACCCGGAGGGACTACACCGGTGAATCCGACAAGAAGAAGAAGGAGACACCCCACCCCCCCGCCAGCCAGGCACAGCACAAGGACAGACAGTTACCAAAGTAAGAAGAAAATATTCAAATATTTAATTGAGCTAAATAAAGATAGAATACCTGCGGTCCCTTTAAGAACTGAGAGGGAAGTAGAGATGGCGCAAGGAGGAGACGTAAAGGCGGACGCAGATACGGAGACACGGAGGACAGGGAGGAGGAACCTCCTGGAGCCCTAGAGATATACAGGACAAGAGAGCCAAAGAGAATCAAGGAAACAGATTGCGGAGAAGAAAGGAAGGAACCTACATGACGTGAAAGGGCCATAGAGTCATATAGAATAGAAAACAACTGATAGCGACAAAGAGAGAACTTCTGAGACTGAAATCTAAAGGACTAAGAGATACAAATAAGAGCAGAAGTGCTATATAGAAACAATAAAGAAGACAAATAAACAAATGAATTAAGAAGATCTTAAGGCATATGGATACATAAGTATCGTGTTAATTGAAGGGAAAAATTTAGTTGACAGGGAATTGAAAGAGGTGTTTAAGAGAGGATAAATCTGAGTGTGGAAAATAATCATCACACCTGAAATATATTTGGGAATAGAAGAAATGAACATAATGTCCACGAGAAGACAAGATAAAGAAAAGGATAAGAGAGCAGAACTCCAGAGAAGAGGATCAGGTGTAGGAATGCCGGATACAGGGATAAAAGAACTTTTAAACGAAATGCAAGAGATAAGGAGGATGCTACAAAGAGGTGATGAGGATAGAAGAAAATTAAGGATGATTTAAAGGGTGATTTAAGAGAGATCAAAGGTGAGATGAAGGAGATGAAGAAAGAGGTACAAGAGACCAATACAAGAATGGAAGAGATGAGGGAAGAGATTGGAGATTTGAAAAAAAGATATAGATGAGCTAAAGAAGAAACAGAAAAGTGATGGGGTCAAAATGAAACAGTTAGAGATGAAGACATGCAGCTTGGAAGAAAGACAAGCTCAGATCGACTACCATCAGAAAGAGTTTCAAGTTCGTTTTCGCGGAATAGAAGAGGAAGACCAGGAGAAAGTTAAAGATATAATCACTGCAATTACAGCAAAATTTTTAGATACACCGGAACAATACTTAGAGGGGAAAATAGATAGGGTTTATAGAATTAACTCTGCGTATGCAAAACGTAATAAAACACCCAGAGATGTAATTGCAAATTATACATTGAAAAGTATTCGTGACGAACTTTTAAGATGGAAGAAAAACAGACAAGGCCAATATAAAGGGAAAGAAATAATAATCCTAAAGGAATTGCCACAAGAAGTGTTGGAAAATAGGAAAAAAAATTTTTTTCTTACGGACATTTTAAAGAGAAATAAAGTCAAGTTTAGGTGGGAGAAAACGGATGGCCTTATGACAACATATAAAGGAAGGCAATTCTGGTTAACGTCAGTAGAAAAAGCTGAAGATTTCCTACATAAATTTGGTGATAACTTCAAGGATGATAGCCCAAAACGGAGACATGATGATGGCGATAGAGAGGTAAAGATGAAAGGAGACATGGATGACCCGGAAGATAAAGACAAGGAAGAAGATCGGCAATCGAATATGGGTTCAGACGAGGGGGATTCGGAGGGAGAACTCTCATCACAGAAAGACCAAGGAGAAACCAACGTAGAATCCGACTGAGATGGCATTAAGGTGCATTTCATGGAACATTAATGGGTTAAACAATGGGAGTAAGAGAAGAACATTCCATAACCTAAAAAAGAAAAAAGCAAATATAACTGCTTTACAAGAAACTCATGTTAAAAAATACGAGATCCACCTCTTAAAAAATCTAGTGTTGGGACAAGAATTTATAGCTGCGGCTAATAAGAAAAAAAGAGGGGTGGCCCTTTATATTGACCCAGCATTATATCCGAAATTGGCATTTGAGGACTATGAGGGTAGATATATAAGTGTGATTATTGAAAAAGACCAAAAAGGTTTGTTGATTTGTAATGTCTATGCGCCAAATGACGCCAAAACAAATTTCTTTAAAGAAATTAAAAACAAAATAAGCAAACAAAATTACGATAGTTGCATAATGCTGGGGGACTTTAACGGAGTCATGGACCCTAAACTCGATAAAAATTCAAAGTGCAATAATAAAAAAAGTACAAAAAAGTAATTTACCCCAAAGCTTTTTCAATATGCTGGAAAATCTAAACTTAGTAGATTCATGGAGGCTGACAAACAAGAAAGAGAGAAACTATACTTTCTTTTCAAATAGGCATGAGTCGTGGTCCCGCATTGATTATATTTTTGTTTCAAGAGAAATCTCAATTTATATTAAAAAAGCTAAGATACTGTCTAGAACAATATCGGACCACTGTCAGATTGAACTAGAATTATACAGTGAAAAGCGAGAGTTCTGCTGGAAGTTTCCGGCATATATATTAAATAATAGAAAACATTAGAGGAGAGTAAAATGATTTTAAAAGAATTTTTTGAAATCAATTGTCAAGATAATGACAAAAATAATATAATTTGGGATACTAGCAAAGTGTATATGAGGGGTTATTTTCTCAAAATCCAATCCATAAGGAAAAAGAATGCTCTAAGGAAAATCCAGGATCTGTACCAAAAATAGGGAAAAATGAAAAGATACTAAAAAAAAAGAACCCCAGAATAAAAAGATCAAAAATGAATTAAATTTATTAAATAAACAATTAGAGATCTATGAAATGGGGAAAATAGAAAGAAATATAAAGCTTACTAAACAAAAATATTTTGAATCAGCAAATAAACCTGGGAGACTGCTGGCCTGGCAACTGAAAGAAAAAAGGGAAAAAAGCTATATTACATAATTAAAGATTGGACAAAAAATACACTAAAGAAGAAGAAATCAGAAAGATCTTTGAAAATTTTTATAGAGAATTATATAAGAAAGAATTTAATGATAATACTAAAATACAAGAATATATAAGTGGACACAAGTTAGGGAAAATTTCAGAAGAAGATGGAGAATTTTTAAATAAAAATATATCTAAAAAAGAAATAGAATTGGCAATTAAGAACGCAAAGCCAGGCAAAGCAGCGGGCCCAGATGGTTATACTGCGGAATATTACAAAATGTACAAGGAGGAGCTAGTTGACTTTATGTATTTACTTTTTAATGAAATACAAAGCAAGGGAAGAATACCAAAATCATGGCAGGAATCAAACATAGTTCTAATTGAAAAGCCTGGCAAAGGTCCCCTTGATCCAGCAAATTGTAGGCCTATATCTCTGCTGAATGCAGACTACAAAATATTTACATCAATAATTGCAGAAAGGCTAAAAATCTTTATGAATAAATGGATCAAGAGGGATCAAAATGGTTTTCTACCAGGTAGACACCTAAACACCAATGTAAGAACTATCCTGGATGCTTTAGAATATTATGAAAAAAAATTAATAAAAGGGCTGCATTTATTTTTGTCGACGCGGAAAAAGCGTTCGACAAGGTCAACTGGAGTTTTCTACAATTATTAATAAATGAGTTAGATATGGGATATAATTTAAAAAACATAATTGGGGCAATATACTCAGAACAGATGGCAAAAATTATAATAAATGCTAAAAAACATGAAGAATTGAAATATACAAGGGAGTGAGGCAAGGATGCCCACTATCACCCTTATTGTTTATTTTAATATTAGAAATATTATTGAATGATATAAGGGAGGATGATAATATAAAAGGCCTGCAGATTAAAAAAGAAAAAAATTAAAATACAAGCATTCGCTGATGATTTGGTACAGATCCTGGAAAACCCTAACAAGTCGATTTCACATTGGATAGAAAAAATCAAAAGATTTGGATCAAACGCTGGGTTTAAAATAAATAAGGACAAAACACAGATCCTGGTAAAAAATCTTAGTAGTGAAGAAAAACAAACTTTGGAGGCAATGTCAGGATTCAAAATAATGCATAAAGTCAAGTATTTGGGAATAACCATGACCGCTAAAAACTCACAGCTTTATAAAAATAATTATGATTTAAAATGGAAATAAATTAGTAACTTGTTGACAAAATGGGGGAAATTAAACTTATCGATGCTGGGAAGGATCGCATGTATTAAAATGATGGTCCTCCCAAAAATGAACTTTTTATTTGCCAATTTACCTATTATATAAAAAAGAGAGTCAGTTTAATCTCTGGAACAGAGAAATTTCGAAGTTTATTTGGGGGGGAAACAAACCCCGGGTCAAAATGAAAATACTCCAAAAATTGGAGGAAAAAGGAGGTATGGGGGTCCCAAACCTCAAGTTATATTATGAATCCAATGTTTTGATGTGGATAAAAGAATGGTGTACGTTATCTGATAATAGAATACTTAATTTTTATTTATTATTATTAAAAGTCTTTATTGGTTTTCAGAAATTAAAAAGACAGAAATAAGAAAATAGGACATATAACAAACAAGTAGAAAAGCAGAAAGTAGACCTCGGGACGCCCAGATTTGGCTCCCGCGGTTGCTAAGAATCAGATGAAGGTGAAAGTCATGTGCAGACAAAGCTGTGTGAAGGGCAGAGGCCTCTTCCTGGTTATGTCTTCTATACTTCTTTCTGGATGTTATCGCCTTTGTTGGTTCCTGCGGTTGGGTAGAGAAGCGATGTGTTTTACCTTTAGTCTAGTACTAAGTCAACATTAAATTCCCTTCTGGAGTAATCCCTAATTGCCCCCCAGTTCGTCCTTTCAGGTTCCTGTTTGTTTTTGCTCCGCAGCCTTTCTGTCAACCAGTCCATTTGTATGGTCTCTATGACCTTCACGAACCATTCCTCTCTTGTCGGAGTTGTCTGTGTCTTCCAACCCTTCGCATATAATATTCTGGCTGCCGTTATACCTAACAACAAATTTTTTCTTTCAATTGGTTGCATTGTTCCCTCCACCATTCCCAACAAAAATACCTCTGGTTTTCTTTCCAAGTTAAATCTGATCATTTTTTGAATCTCCCTTTGGATCATTGTCCAGTATTTAGTAGCTCTGGGGCATGTCCACCAAAGGTGGAAGAAGGTACCATTCTTGCTTCCACACTTCCAGCATCTTGGGTCAGTGTTGCTATACATTTTCGCTAATTTATCTGGGGGGAGGTACCAACGATAAATTATTTTAACCCAATTTTCCCTGAAGGAGTTACTTAGAGATTTCTTAACTATATTACACCAGGTGTTCTTCCACATTTGGGGCTTAATTCTGAATCCCAGGTTCCTAGACCACTCTGCCATGTAAGCTCTCTCCTGGTTGTTGGCTGTGGCTGTCTCTAGGAGTATTTTGTAAATTTTCCCTATTAGTTTCTCATCTTCTCCAATAATCTTTTTCCCTAGTTCTTTTTCTTCCCCCATAAATCCTCTTTTTTGATCTTCCTTAAACTTTTCTTTGATTTGTAAATATGAAAACCATCCGAGTTGTAGCCCTTCCCTTTCTAGCTCCTCTTTTGATTTCATTGTATATCTCTCCCCGTCCCATTTTAAAGACTCTTTATACGTAATCCAGTTATTCCCCGCTATCTCCCTAATTTTGAAGGCTTCATTCACCGATGTCCACAATGGGATTTTTTGTTCGTACAGTGAATTAGAGTGCCTTTGCCAAACCCTTAGGGGAGAGCTCCTTATAACATGAGAGTTAAATACTGCGTCCATTTTCCTTCTGTTACTTAATTTAGAAGGATGGGATATTAAGTTTGGATTCCATGTTATCTTTTTTATAATAAAGTTAAAATAGATGCCAATTTTAAAAACCATTATATCAGAAGTGCACTCCTAAAAGTTTGGTCAAAATATAGAAATAAAGTAGCAGAAAATTTCCCTTTATGGCTTTCCCCTATAGAAGCGACAAGGATTAGACAGTTAGATGATTCAAGATGGATCACTTATAGAGAGCTACTAGTATGGGATGGCTCAGAATACGTATTAAAGTCAAGATCGCAACTGGAGAATGAGAATATTAGTTTGAATTGGTTTCCCTATATGCAAGTGGATAATACCTTTAAAGAAGATAAAAAAGGGATTTGATCAGGTAGATAGTGAATTAGGTGAACTTTTAACAAGGAAAAAACAAAAATTGGTAAGTAAGATATATAAAGTTATTTTGGAAGGAGAAAATACAAATAATAATATGGAAGATTTCATGATAAAAAGGTCAAGGAATGTGGGATATAAGATAAGTGAGGAAACATGGAAAAGAATTTGGAAGAACAACATTAATGTCTCTCTAAGCCACAGTTATAAGGAAAATTGGTTAAAAGTAATATATAGATGGCATATGTCACCAATGAAATTGGCCAAAATGTATAAAAATGTGAAGCCAAACTGTTGGACATGTAAAGAAAAAAACGGCACTTTCTTTCATATATGGTGGCTTTGCAGAAGGGCAAAGCAGTACTGGCGCATGATTCATGCAGAAGTAGAAAAGATTCTGGGGAAAAATATTATAAGGAAGCCGGATTCATTTTTATTAGGCATTGTAGACAATAATTTAAATAAAGAGGAAGCCAAAATGTTTATTTTATTAACAACAGCTGCAAAATTGACCATGGCAAAATATTGGAAATCTATTGAAAATCCTTCCAAAGAAGAATGGATATTGAAAATAATTGAAACAATTCAAATGGAAAGCCTTACCAAAAAACTAAAAAATAAAGACAGGTTGAATGCCAATGACGGAAATGAATAGGAGGCATTTAAAAAATATTGTAAAAAAGAATGTGATTTTGATTTGGATTTAATGGATATTTAACCGGCCAAGTAAGAAAGTATTAGTTAATAGCTTAAGTATCTGTCTTCTCTCTCCCCTCACACCCCAGGAAGAAGAAGAGATGGTATCAAGAAGGATGCAATGTGCATCAACGAAACTGTTCTGTCCTTTTAAACTTTGTTTCTTTGCACAGATCACTTCTTTTTTTTCCCTCTCCCCCGCCTATACTACCCTGCTGCCCCTTCCCTACACTACTGTAACTACCTCTTTACCTTTCTACTCTGATGGGGGGTAGCTATATACCCTCTGTCGTCTGTTTTCCTTCGTTGTTCTCATATGTGTTTGTGACTGTTTTTAACTTGAAAACTCAATAAAACTATTTTTTTAAAAAAAGAATGAGAAAGAGATACCCACTGTCCAACACTGGATGTTATTGTATCACCCTTACTGCAGTAAAGACGGATGCCATTCATGCCTGTATCATCCTGCCATGCCGCACCACCTTGGTACTTCTCTACCTGGTGTGGAAACAGAGAAACAAGAGTGTAATAAAGCCATTGTGAATGCAGCTACTTCAACAGTCATGAACTGGGATATTAACATTGCACTTTAACATCATGAACATTTCAAGGAGAATTCACAGGGTATAAAAACGTCTCATGCCCAAAGTGTTTTCACATGCCAATACATTTCTATTCCACCCAAATATCCGAAACCCAGAATTCACAAAATGAAACAGACATAAAATAAATGTGCATTGTTTGTACTATGGGAAATACCTGACCTATGTACATTCCAGTGTCTGTTCATACTCATTCCTACCCTGCTGCAGCATTGTGTATTAAAAAACGCTGACACCACCTCGACAGCAGCCATGGACCTGGTGTCCACCATGGAGGCACTAGGACTCCCACTTTGTAAGACCGGTCCCACGCACCAGGCCGGACACACCTTGGATTTGATCTTCGCTGCCGGAATTTGCGTGATCCCAACCTCTATTATGGAGGTTCCATGGTCGGATCACAGTGTCCTAGAAGTCCATCTGGAAGTGGCTCCCCCTCCTGGTAAGGATGCCGAACCTATTTTGGTTCGCCCGAAGAGACTTATGGAACCCATTAGGTTCCTGAATGCTCTAAGGCAGGGCTGTCCAACTTCTACCGGACCGGGGGCCTAAATTCCGGTCACTGATCACCTGGGGGGCCTTAGGGTCTGCCTCTGCCCCCAGCTCCGCCCCTGCCCCTCCCCAGCTCCGCCCCCACTCTGGCCCCGCCCCCTCCACCAGCTCCGCCCCCTCCCCGGGCTCCAATTTACTTCCAATTACTAGTTGCATTATTAATTATAAAATAAAATTTAAAAAATGGAACTGAATGAAATAAATATAAATATAAATAAATATCAGAAGAGAGATGGATTGAGGAAGGGAATATATATGGGAGGGAAATAAATATAAATAAATAACATAAAAGCAAGAATTAAAGCAAGGAAGAAGGAAGAAAGGAGCCCACCTCAGCAAAACAGCCCTCAGTTCCAAATTAAATACATTATTATTATATTTCTGCCCCCTATATTCCCATCCCCATCTCCCCCTTATTTCCAAATTAAATACATTCATTACTGTTATTATTATATTTCTGCCCCCTATATTCCCACCCCTAGCAGACCTCACAACTTCTGAGGATGCCTGCCATAGATGTGGGCGAAACATCAGGAGAAAATGCTGGGCTGTTGTAAGTTTTTTGGGCTGTATGGCGTCTCATCCTCCTCTTCTAGTTTAGGCAGAGAGGAAAGGGAAGGGGGCGTGGCCAAGGCGGAGGGGACTCAGCCAATAACAGGAACCTTAATTTGCATTCCTTTCGGAGCTTATTTATTGGAAAGGTTTAGGAAGAAGTGAGGTTTATATACAGATGGGCTTGGAAGTAAACTAGATGTGAGGGTGATCGCTGGAGTGAATGAAGGGAGGGAGGAAGGAAGGAAGGGGGGCACCCGCGAAAGGAGCAGGAGGTGGCGCGTCACAGAAAGCTCCTCTTCTCGGTTCTCTCCGCCGTGGCTGTGTGGCTGTGCGCCATCTCCCGGAGCTCCTCCTCCCTGCCCCCCGCCCCTCCCCCGCCGTGAAAAAATTGAGGAGGAGGAGCCTGCTCCTCCTCCTCCCTGCCCCACCCTCCCTGCCATGAAAAAATATATTAAAAAATAATATTAAAAAAAAATTCAAAATAAATTTTAAAAAATATTTTTTTATTTTAAACAGCCAATTTCTTTTTTTAAAGGATAGGGGGCCGTAGGGAAGGGGCTGGGGGGGCCGTGTACGGCCCCAGGGCCGCCAGTTGGACAGCCCTGCTCTAAGGGATTGGGAACTCCCCAGCGATTCCGTCGATGGGCAGGTGGAATACTGGAATATCAGTCTCTCCACGGCCCTGGACGAGATTTCAGGCGCTCTCTCATCCCCCCGTCAAAAATCGCTCACCCTGGTTTACCAAGGAGCTGCGAGCGATGAAACGGAGGAAGAGACAGCTAGAGGACATGTGGCGGAGCCTCCGTGACGGAGCATCGAAATCGGCTTATAAACAGTTCAAAGAGGTTTATGAGCATGCTATCAAGGAAGCGAAAAAAGTTTATTATTCTTCCTTGATAGGGTCAGCTAGTTCACGCCCAGCTCAACTTTTTAAGATAATTCGGTCTTTGACAACAATCCCGACTGTCCCAAATGATAGGGGTTTGGCTCCAACAGCTGAGGTTTTTCAGAACTATTTTGCCGACAAGATTTCGACACTCCGCTGGGACATCCCTGCCACCCTTGATACAGTTAGTGAACTCGAGACTCCACCGCCACTCGGCGGGCCCTCCTTCACCCGTTTCCAACTGCTGGACGCAGCAGCTGTCGACAAGTTACTCGCTGCAGCTAGACCAACTACTTGCTCCCTCGACCCGTGCCCTTCCTGGCTAGTTAGATCTTGCCGGGAGGGGCTACGAGGCCCCCTGGGCACGATCATAAATAGCTCCCTTGAGCAAGGAGTCTTCCCAGGGGGATTGAAAGAGGCTATGGTAAGACCGCTGCCGAAGAAGCCGAATCTAGATCCTTTGGCTCCCTCCAATTACAGGCCTGTTTCCAATTTGCCTTTCTTAGGCAAAGTAATTGAGAGGGCAGCAGCGGATCAGCTGCAGCGGTTCTTGGAAGACACAGCTGGACTAGGTCCCTTCCAGTCCGGCTTCCGTATTGGGCATGGGACGGAGACCGTGCTTGTCGCCATTACAGACCAACGCCGCCAGCTGGACCAGGGTGGATCAGCCCTGCTTGTCCTGTTAGACCTGACAGCAGCGTTAGATACTGTATATCACGCTTTGTTGACCCACCGTGTGGCCGTGTCCGGAGTCAGGGGGACTGCCCTTAAATGGGTGGCCTCCTTCCTCCGGGACCGGGGACAACGTGTGGAGGGGGTGGGGGGGGGTCTCCGGGAGGCTCCCACTTAACTGTGGGATCCCCCAGGGGGCCATCCTCTCCCCCCTTATTATTCAACATTTATATGCGCCCCCTGGCCCAGCTGGCTCACGACTTTGGTCTGGAGTGTTATCAGTACGCTGATGACACCCAGCTTCTGCTGAGAATGGACGGCAGGCCGGACTCCGTACCCGATTGTTTCCATCGCTGCCTTGAAGCCATGACTGGTTGGCTGCGTGCCAGCCGGCTGAAGGTGAACCTGTCGAAGACGGAGATCTTGTGGCCTGGTCGCCGTAGGCTGGATGAGTGCCGGTTGCCTACCCTGGATGGCGAGCGCCTCAGCCCATCATCCCTGGTTAAGAGCTTAGGTGTTCAACTGGATCCCTTGCTGACCATGAAGACTCAGGTCTCCGTGGTCAGCAAGACGGCGTTCTTCCACCTACGACAGGCTAGGCGACTGGCACCCTACCTGTCCAGGCATGATCTGGCTGCGGTGATCCAAGCGACGGTCATCTCGAGGCTGGACTACTGTAACGCCCTCTACGTGGGTCTTCCCTTGGCGACAATCCGGAAGCTCAAGCTAGTGCAGAATGCCACTGCTCGCCTGCTAGCGGGAACGCCGGCAAGGGAGCACATTACGCCCATTCTTCGGCAACTGCACTGGCTTCCTATGGAGCACCGAATTGTTTTCAAGGTGCTGGTGTTAACCTTTAAGGCCCTGCACGGCCTAGGGCCTGCGTACCTGAGGGACCGCCTTGCCCCATATATTCCCCCGAGATCACTGCGTTCAGAGGAACAAAATCTGTTGCTGGTGCCAACAATCCGCTCCTGCCATCTGTCTACAACAAGGCAGAGAGCCTTTTCCGTAGCAGCCTCAGTGTTATGGAACTCCCTGCCAAGCGATACCCGGACCATTCAAGAGCTAATCCCCTTTAGGAGGGCAGTTAAGACCATACTGTTCAGATTAGCCTTTGACTAGACCATCGGACAGGGTGACTGTTTCTACAGCTGTTAATATATGGGCGTCTCGGGTTTCAGGGAATGTATGTGTTCTTTAATACCTCGTGATGTGACTGTATTGTTTTAATGTTTTAATACTTTACTGTTTTATTGTACGACTGCATGGCCACCACATGCCGCCGGTTTTATATGCTGTGACCCGCCCCGAGCCTGCAGGGAGGAGCGGAATACAAAACCAAATAATAAATAAATAAATAAATAAAAAATGGTGCTATTTTTGTCCCAATGTGTTACACTGGATGAAACAAAAAAGTACCTCGGCAGAAAAACATCTGCTTTTGTCAATTGTTCCTTTTGTCAATTGTTTGTACAAAAGCAATTACGACATAGCTCTATAGCTAACATTAAATAATTATAATGTTATAAAAATAATGTTAACAATGTAACAAACATGGTATTGTAGACTTCGTAGATCTTTGAGCGAGATTCCTGACAACTCGGCAGATCGCTGTGAAGCATTTGCTCGGTTCTTTGCGGATAAAGTTGCACTGATCCATTTCGACTTTGATGCCACGTTAACAGCAGTCTCTGAGGATGTAACACGAACATCTGCTTGTCCGGTTTTGATGGATTCATTTCAATAGGTTCAGCTCGAGGTCCTTGAAGAGGTGAGGCCTACCACATGCGTCCTAGACCCCTGCCCGTCCTGGCTGATAAAGGAAGCCAGAGGGGGTTTGGTGGAGTGGGTTAAGATGGTGGTTAATGCCTCCTTACAAGGAGGGCAAGATTCCCGCTAGCCTAAAACAGGCTGTTATAAAACTGTTGTGGAAAAAAACATCACTGGACCTCACTTTCGGCCAGTTTCCAATCTTCCCTATTTGTGCAAAGTCATGGAGAGTGCAGTGGCCTCGCAACTCCAGGGGTTCTTGGTAGACACTGATTATCTAGATCTGGCACAGTCTGGCTTTAATCCGGGACATGTTACTGAAACAGACTTGGTTGCCTTAGTAGATGATCTTTGCCAGGAACTTGACAGGGGGAGTGTGTCCCTGTTGTTACTGCTGGACCTCTCAGCAGCCTTCGATACCGTTGACCACGGTATCCTTCTGGGATGCCTCTCAGAAATGGGGATTGGGGGCAGTGGCTCCAATCCTTCCTGGGGGGTTGATCTCAGAAGGAGTTGTCTTGTGGAGTCCCTCAGGCAGACCTGGATTACCCATAAGGCCACCCTAGGCCATGGCATAGGTCGGCAGCCATGGGGGGAGGCAGCAGATCTGGACCGCCCAAAATTGAAAAAAATACTTAAAAAAAATTCCAATCTTCGAGCGCTTGCTTCTGAAGGAAGGAGGGGCGGGGCCGGCGTGAGCGAGGAGGAGGCAGGGGAAGCCACATCAGATGCCCTAGGGGCGGGACTTCCCCCTGACTCCTTCTCCCTCACGCCGACTCTGCACCTCCTTCCTTCCCTGCAGGAAGGAGCCGGGGGAAGTCCCGCCGCCCCTAGGGTGTCTGACGTGGCTCCCCTGCCGCCTTCTTGTTCGCGCGGGCGGGCGCCACTCCTTCCTTCACTGAAGGAAGGAGGGGCGCCCCATGTGACAGATGAGGCGGCGGGGGGAAGCCACGTCAGACGCCCTAGGGGCGGGACTTCCCCTCGGCTCCTTCTCGCTCGCGCCGGCTTAGGGTTGCCATATGTCCCTTATTCTAAGGGATGTCCCTTATTTTGGCCCTAAAATTTGTTTCTTTTTCAGGCCCTGTCCCTTATTATTGACTAACAGGACAGGACTGGGCGGGATTGGTACTCACGTATTTTTTCACCTCTCGCCGAATCTTGGGCCACCAGAAGTCTCTTAGCACTAACTGGTCTTGAAAAGTCCAAAATGTCCTGCCGCATGGCTATCGTGGCATAGTTTTAAAATTTCCTCCCTCTCCGCTCCTGGGGATACGTAAACTTGGGTGTGCCTGCACAACAAACCTTCTTTAACACAGAAAGGAAACTGCACCCCTCTCACCAGTTGTTCCTGCACCCACAAGTCTGTGTCCTGCCTAGCCTGAATCCTTTCGGCCAAAGTCTTTCCACTGGCAGGCTTGGGGACCGGATCTTTTTCTGGGGGGCTCTTGGCGCAGACATTGTTCTCACAGTGGCCGCAAAGTTTTCCCTTTGCAACAGCTGATATTCTGAAGTACTCTCCCGTCCCTGGTATACTCTGGTTTTCTAGACAGAGCATCAGCTTGCTTGTTCTGTGTGGGTGTGACATAGTGAATCTTGAAGTTGAATCGTTCAAAGGACAAGGCCCATCTCTGTTGCCTTTGGTTTAACTTTCTCGCAGTCTTTAAGTGCTCTAGATTTCGGTGGTCGGTGTGAACTTGCACCACATGACGAGACCCCTCAAGCCAGTGTCTCCAAATCTCAAAAGCCATTTTGATGGCAAGCAGTTCTTTCTCCCAGATGGTATAATTCTTTTCTGGTGCTGTAAGCTGCCTGGAGTAATATGCGCAAGGCAACAAGTCTTTTCCCTTGGGTTGAAGCAAAATTGCTCCAATAGCCACATCCGAGGCATCGGCCTGCACCACAAACGGTGTATGTGGGTCTGGATGCTGTAAGATCAGCTGGGTCATGAACAGTTTCTTAAGTTGCTGGAATCCCCTTCCAGCCTCCTCAGTCCAACGGAAAGGGCTCTTTCCCCTCAAGCATTGAGTTATCGGGTCTGCCCACTTGGCGAAGTCAGGGATGAACTTGCGGTAGTAATTAGCAAACCCCATGAATCTTGAATGTCCTTCTTGTTTGTGGGGGCCTTCCAGTCTACCACGGCTTGTACTTTGTTAATGTCCATAGATATGCCCTGGGGAGAGATGTGGTAGCCCAGAAAATCCACCGCCGACAAATCAAAGGCACATTTGTCTAACTTGGCATAGAGTTCATGATCTCGCAATCATTGTAAGACCTCCCGCACATGCCAATTGTGCGAGGCTTGATCTGAAGAAAAGATTAACAAGTCATCCGGGTATATAAGAAGATAACGATTTAGAAGGTCTCGAAAGATGTCATTCATAAGATGTTGAAAAGTGGCGGATGCATTGCAGAGCACGAAACTCATCACCAGGTATTCGAAAGCCCCACACTTGGTTTGGAACGCCGTCTTCCATTCGTCCCCCTTCCGGATCCGCACAAGGTTGTAAGCCCCTCTCAAATCCAACTTGGTATATACTTGCGCTCCATGCACTCGATCCAACATCTCAGGGATGAGGGGCAAAGGGTAACGATTCTGAATGGTGATGTTATTTAGCTCTCGTAATCATTACACAATTGCAGCTCCCCCGACTTTTTTTACAAAAATCACGGGGCTCCCGCTGGAGACTGTGATGGCAGGAAGAACCCCTTGCACAGATTAGTGTCCAGAAACTCCTGGAGGGCCAACTGCTCAGGCTCCGAAAGAGAATACAATCATCCGCGAGGAATAGGGGCTCCCAGTATCAGGTCAATAGCACAGTCATAGGGGCGATGGGGAGGAAGCTTCTTGGCCTCTCTTTCACTGAATACGTACCAAAAGTCAGAATATTTTTTAGGCAATGTAACAAGGGGTTCGACCTCTTGGGCTTGACACACTCGAGCCACGAGGCAGTTTTTGTCAGAATTTGAGTTCCAAATCAATCTGTAATTGGTATAATGTGTTATAATATGCTGTATTGTGTAACCAGGCATTTATGGGGTTAAAACAGCAGAAGCAGAGTTCAGGATTGCTTTGACCTTCTGCTGTGAAAACATGCTGATAAGAGAGACTGTGCTGCCTGAGTTCAGTTTGCCATGCTGCCTCTGCTTGGATAAGTCAGAGAACTGAATTGCTCTGAAGAATGCTTTAATAGATTTGCTCACTGTATGAATAAAAGAACTTTCTAAGTTCAGAACCGGCTTAGGATCATTACTGGTACGCGGACAGTTTTCTTGACAATAATCTGGGGCAAACTGTAATTCCCTTCGGCTCCATGAGGTTCGAGGGTCGTGCACAGTCAACCATGACACCCCCAAAACAATTGGGAAATGGGGAACCTTGGTGACTAAAAAAGATATGTCCTCTCGGTGCTCCCGTATCCACATTTTAGTGGGGACCGTCCATTGACTTACCGAGCCCGATTTCAGGGGACGCCTGTCAATCGTCTGCACCACGCAAGGATCCTTGAGATCTTGAAAATTGTCGCCCACCTGGGCCTTTGGCACTTGACCTCCCTGGATAAAACCACAAGGCAGCTGAGGTACAACGGGTTTTATTGATACTAGCAAGGTAAAGGGAAAAAGTCCAAAGGCTGTTTATATGTGGCCTCTGGATAGCAGCTTTATCAGGAAATAGCAAGGAGTAAACAAACAGGATCAGCAAAAGATGCAGCGGCCCGTTGCAATAGGACCGCTGGCAGGATTCAAGCCGGATGCCGAAGGAAGTCTCTGAGCGGTGACCGGCCAATGCAAAAGGCCGGGATGCGATAGATAGTCTCTATGGGTCCCCAGCCGGCGCAAGAAGGCTAGGCGACTTAGGATGAATGCAAAGGGAGTTTCAGAGCAAATAGTCTCTCACAGGATCTTTCCAAGGATTCGACGATTCGACAAGGATTCGTTACTGGGACAAGACAGCCGGAGAGGCTGGCTGGTAGGATCTTGGTAGCGGGCCAAACGGCCTGTCTCACTGAAGCTTCTCCATAAGGCGGTCGTTGGTGCGAGATACTGGTTTGCAGCATCTCTCTATATTTATAGTATTCTTGCTCTTAGATCTAGGTGCGTCGAACATCAAGACAGATGATGGATGGTCCTCGGGTTGTTTTGAGAACCTCAGCCTCTTGGAATGCGCCAGCTCGTTACCAGATGCCACCTGGGCTGGGGAGTCGAGCTTGTTACTCCCGCTGCCCGCTTCTGCTATCAGAGCAGTGGGCCTAACATGGCCTTGAAATGCCTTAGCTATAGCATCGCCCTTTGGTTTCACATGAAGACAGCATAGATGAACAAGCTGGCAGGGAAGATGGCTCACAGTTAGCCTGGCCGGAAGCATCACAGTTAGCCTGGCCGGAAGCAGGCCCTAGCAACAGTGACGCCTGAAGTCCTTGGGGTGTAACACTATCCCTCCTCTTACGCAGCCCCCTGTCAGCGAGCGGCCCAGGCTTGTCAGGGTAATCCCGATGGTACTGTTCTAGCAACTCCGGGGCGTGTAAGTCCGCTGCTGGAACCCAACATCTCTCCTCTGCTCCCTACCCCTCCCAGTCAATCAAATATTGAAGCTGGCGTCGGAACAGACGGGAGTCTAAAATCTCCGCCACCTCATATTCCTCTTCCCCATCTACCATAACTGGTGGCGGTGCGGACTTACCCCGTTCTGTGCGGATCTCGTTGGCTGGGCGTAAAAGCGCCTGGTGGAACACCGGATGAATCCTCATCCCTCTAGGGAGCTGGAGCCGGAAGGCAACTGGTGAAAGCTTGGCAGTAACTCTGTTAGGTCCAATGAACTTGGCGCTGAGCTTGTGGCAGGGACGCTGGGGAGGCAAGTGGCAGGTGGATAACATCACCCGATCCCCCACTTTCAACTCCGGCCACTCCTAGCGGTGGCGATCCGCTGTCCTCTTGTAGTCTGCCTTGGCCTGGTCGAGCTGAGTCTTGATTACTTGCTGTACTGCTGCAAGCTCTTGGAGCCGCTGCTCGGTGGCGGGGACGTTTCCGGGTTCTATCACAACTGGGTAGAAACGTGGATGGTACGCCATGTTGGCAAAGAATGGGGTCTGCTGGATGCTGTCATGCATGGAGTTGTTGTACGCAAACTCGGCCATGGATAGCAAAGCGGCCCAGTTCTCCTGTTGGTAATTAACATAACACCGTAGGTACTCCTCCAACGTCCCGTTGGTGCGTTCTGTCTGTCCATCTGTCTCTGGGTGATGCGCTGAGGACATCCGGGCCTCGATTCTCAGCATCCGCTGGGTCTCCTTCCAGAACTGGGAGGTGAATTGACTCCCTCGGTCAGTCACCAAACTCTTGGGCAGTCCATGGAGCCTGAACACATGGTGAAGAAACAGGTCTGCAGTCTCTTTGGCAGAGGGCAGGCCCAGGCAGGCAATGAAATGTGCCATCTTGGTCAAACTGTCCACCACCACAAGGATTGTAGTGTTGCCCTGAGACACTGGCAAGTCGGTGATAAAATCTGCAGACAACATCTCCCAGGGGCCCCCGGGGGTGGGCAAGGGCTTCAACAAACCTTGAGGCTTGCCCACCGACTGCTTGGCTCGCAGGCACACGGGACAGGTGGCTATATACTTCTCAATCTCTCGGCGCATCTTGGGCCACCAGAAGTCTCTGGTGACCAGCTGGATAGTCGTAAACAGCACAAAGTATCCCGCAGCCTTGCTCTCATGACACATCTTGAGAATCTCTTGCCTCTTGGGGCCTTGTGGAACATAGACCTGATTTCGGTGACACAAGAGTCCATTCTGTAGCCCAAACGGGTACCGTACCTCCTTTGCCAGTTGCTCCTTGGCCCACGGGTCTTCCTGCTGTCTGGCGCGAAGCTGCGAATCCAGGGGAAGAGTCTTCCGGGACTGGGGAGATGAACCGGGCTCCGCCAGTGGCGACGCGGTCGGGGGTTTAGTTTCCAATGCTGCGGCTGCAAAGTTCTCAGGCTGAAGTAGCCGGCCATCCTCGGAGTCTTCACATCCTCGGGTATACTCCGGCTTCCTGGACAAGGCGTCGGCCTGTTTGGTATGGGCCGGCGTTACATAGTTAATCTTGAAATGGAAGTATTCAAAGAACAAGGCCCAGCGTTGCTGGCGCTGGTTTAGCTTTTGAGCCGTTTTCAGGTGCTCCAGGTTCCGATGGTCTGTGTGGACTTGGATTTCATGCTGCGCCCCCTCTAGCCAGTGCCGCCAAAACTGGAAGGCTGCCTTGATAGCCAATAGTTCTTTTCCCCAAATGGTGTAGTTTTTCTCTGCGGGCGTCAGCTGCCTGGAGTAGAAAGCACAAGGTAGCCAGTCCTCCCCCCGGGGTTGAAACAGGATTGCTCCGATCGCCACGTTGGAGGCGTCGGCCTGAACCCGGAAGGGCTTGGCAGGGTCAGGATGCTGTAGGATTGGCTGGGACACGAACAGCTGTTTTAGTTGCTGAAAGCCCCCTTCCGCCTCTGCAGTCCACCGGAACGGGGTCTTTCCTCTTAGGCATTGAGTGATTGGCTCCGCGCACTTGGCAAAGCCCTGGATGAACTTCCGGTAGTAGTTGGCAAAGCCCATAAACCACTGAATGTCCTTGCGGCTGGCCGGTGCTTCCCACTGTACCACCGCCTCTACCTTAACAGGGTCCATGGAAATCCCTTGAGCTGAGATGTAGTGTCCTAGGAAATCAATCTTTTCCACCTCGAAGGTGCACTTTTCCAACTGGGCATACAGGCCGTGGTCTCGAAGTCTTTGCAACACGGCCCGTACGTGACGTTCATGGGAGTCCAAATCGGAACTAAAAATCAACAAGTCATCCAGGTAACACAAAAGGAAGCGATCTAGGTAGTCCCTAAAGATGTCGTTCATAAAATGTTGGAATGTTGACGGAGCGTTGCACAACCCGAAATTCATCACGAGGGACTCGTAGGCTCCGTACTTGGTCTGGAACGCCATCTTCCATTCGTCCCCTTCTCTGATCCGTACAAGGTTGTAGGCCCCCCTCAGGTCCAGCTTGGTAAACCCCTTGGCCCCCCGCACTTGCTCCAACATCTCGGAAATCAGCGGGAGGGGATACCTGTTGCGGATGGTGATGCTATTGAGGGCCCGGTAGTCATGGCACAGGTGTAACTCGCCGGTTTTCTTTTTCACGAACAACACTGGGGCTCCGGCTGGCGATTGACTGGGGCGGATGAATCCCTTTCGCAGATTGGTATCCAGGAACTCTCGGAGAGCCTTCTGCTCTGGCTCCGAGAGGGAATACAGTCTTCCATGTGGGATCGGGGCATCCTTGACCAGGTCAATGGCACAGTCGTAGGGACAATGGGGCGGAAGCCTGTCCGCTTCTTTCTCACTGAACACTTCCCAAAAGTCCTAATATTTACTTGGCAGTGTGGCCACAGTGCCCACCTCGGATGCCGCGCCGATCTGGCTCTTGAAACAGTGTCTCTGGCAATAGGTGGTAGGGAAGCGCACCTCGCGGCGGGCCCACGAGATCTGGGGATCATGCTGGGTGAACCATCTCACCCCCAGGATCACAGGGAAGTGTGGCAGGGTAGACACAAGGAACGGAATTTTATCCTGGTGGTTAGCAATGCTCATCTTGACAGGCAGGGTCCATTGGTTAATGGGCCCAGACTTCAGGATCCGTCCGTCGATGGTCTCGACCGGGCATGGCCGCTGAAGGTCCCTAAACTCTAGGCCCAGGTGTTTGGCTAAGTCTTTGTCGATGAAGTCATTGGTGGCTCCAGAATCCAATATGGCATGAACGGGAGTGGGGCCCTTGTCGAACGACCAAAGGGTGACCATAATCAGGAACAAGACCCCAGTCCGAGGCTCTGAGGGAGAAGTCCCTACCGAGCTAGCAAACCTCTCTAGACCCCGTCTTCGGCTTCCCCCTGTGGTGCGGGGTGGCCTCTTGGCTGCTGGGCTTCTCTTCCGCGGCTGCCAGGCGCAGGTTTGCCTTGGGCTTGGATGGACAATTTTTGGAGAAGTGGCCGGCAGTGCCGCAGTACCAGCACAAGTGTAGGCGCTGCCGCCGGGCCTTCTCGGCATCATCTAGCCACGAGCAGGTGTGCCCCAGCTGCATGGGTTCGTCGTCCATCCTGGCCACAGGGATGGGGGGGCGGAGGCCGCAGGGCCGGTGGACCGCGTCTCTCCGGACTCGGCTTCTTCGCAGGCGGCGGGGCCAAGGACCTCCGGGTCCAGATCTGCTGGGCTCTCAGGTGCGCATCCAAGCGCTGTGCCATCGCGATCACTCCCTCCAGGGTGAGCGGGATGTCAGGGGTGCGGGACACCTCCGTCTGGATCTCTGGGCTAAGTCCTTCCAGGAACTGGGAACGTAAGGCGTCTGCGTTCCAAGTCACCTGGTTGGCCAACACACGGAATTCAGCAATGTATTGGCCCATGGAAAGGTTTCGCTGGTAATGGCGCCGCATTTGTTTCTCGGCCAAATCACGGTTCACTGGGTGCCCCCATGTTTCTAAGAGGTGATCTAGGAACCCCTGCACGGTGTTGATCTGGGGTGCGTTGGCATCAATCAGGGTGGTAGCCCATGAGGCTACGGGGCCGTCCAGCAAGGTGTACACGAACGCCACGCGTTCTGCCTCTATGGCGAAGTCGGCAGCTCGGGCCACTAGGTAGGCATGACACTGGCCATGGAACGTGCGGGCGGCAGCAGGCTCTCCGATGAAACAAATGGGGAGAGCCATGGGAACTCGCCGGGGCAACGGTCGCTGAGCTTGGACCACTGCGGCTAACTGCTGCTGGAGAGCCGCCATGTCGGCTTGCAGATGCTGATAGTCGGCGGCGGTAGGTGTCCTGGCCGTGACGGGCGTACCTCCGGCTGTTCCCGGCGGCGTCTGCATCCGGGCTTCAGTTTAACCAGGGAGTAAGGGATCTCGCACCAAACTGTCACCCACCTGGGACTTGACCTCCCTGGATAAAACCACAAGGCAGCTGAGGTACAACGGGTTTTATTGATACTAGCAAGGTAAAGGGAAAAAGTCCAAAGGCTGTTTATATGTGGCCTCTGGATAGCAGCTTTATCAGGAAATAGCAAGGAGTAAATAGTCCCGTAAACAAACAGGATCAGCAAAAGATGCAGCGGCCCGTTGCAATAGGACCACTGGCAGGATTCAAGCCGGATGCCGAAAGGAAGTCTCTGAGCGGTGACCGGCCAATGCAAAAGGTCGGGATGTGATAGATAGTCTCTATGGGTCCCCAGCCGGCGCAAGAAGGCTGGGCGACTTAGGATGAATGCAAGGGAGTTTCAGAGCAAATAGTCTCTCACAGGATCTTTCCAAGGATTCGACGATGAGCAGGAACATGGCTTCGTTACTGGGACAAGACAGCCGGAGAGGCTGGCTGGCAGGATCTTGGTAGCGGGCCAAACGGCCTGTCTCACTGAAGCTTCTCCATAAGGCGGTCGTTGGTGCGAGATATTGGTTTGCAGCATCTCTCTATATTTATAGTATTCTTGCTCTTAGATCTAGGTGCGTCGAACATCAAGACAGATGATGAATGGTCCTCGGGTTGTTTTGAGAACCTCAGCTTCTTGGAATGCGGCAGCTCGTTACCAGATGCCACCTGGGCTGGGGAGTCGAGCTTGTTACTCCCGCTGCCCGCTTCTGCTATCAGAGCAGTGGGCCTAACATGGCCTTGAAATGCCTTAGCTATAGCATCGCCCTTTGGTTTCACATGAAGACAGCATAGAGGCCCACAGCAGGGCTTCGGAGATGACCAAGCTGGCAGGGAAGATGGCTCACAGTTAGCCTGGCCGGAAGCATCACAGTTAGCCTGGCCAGAAGCAGGCCCTAGCAACAGTGACGCCTGAAGTCCTTGGGGTGTAACAAAAATTTAGTCCCTGGGAGTCAGCATAGTCCTGGTCAATGAAACTGTTGGTTGCTCCCGAATCAACCATGGCATGGACCATCACCGGCCCCTTCTCCACTGACCACAAGGTGACTAAAATCAAGAATAATTCTCCTGTTTGAGGCTCTGAGGGAGGGGAAACGACCGAACCGGTGAGCCTCTCTATGCTCGGTCGGGTTCTTCCCCCGATGGCTGAGACCGACCCTTGCTGGTCGTAGTAGGCTCTTCGGTAGCGGCCGCTACTCGAGTACGAGGTTGAGGCTTGGCCGGGCATTCACGCAAGAAATGCCCCGAGGCTCCACAAAACCAACAGAGGTTGAGCTGCTGATGCCTGGCCTTCTCCGCTGCATCAATCTTGGGGTGCACATGCCCCAGCTGCATCGGTTTGACCTCGTCCAGAGGGTTTGGTGGAGGGGCTGGTCGGTAGAAACCCTGGTCACGATTTCCGGGCTGCTCCCTCCTCACGGTGGGGCGCACCTCCGATCCCCGGTTCCACTGCCTTCGTGCACGAAGATTGGTGTCCAGCCGCAAGCATAGGGTGATCAGCTCATCCAGGGTAGCAGGGAGTTCCGCGGATCGGAGGACCTCTGTCTGTAGATCTGGATGTAAACCATCCAAAAACCGCGCCCGTATCGCGGGATCATTCCACTCTACTTGGGAGGCTAACACCTTGAATGTGGATATATATTGAGCCAAAGTGGTGTCTTTCTGAGACAATCGGTTTAGTCTCCTCTCCACCAGTTCCTTGTTGACGGGCGTACCCCAAGTTGCTTGGATATGGGTCAGAAAAGCCTGGGGTGTAGTTACCACCGCTCCATCTGCCGTAATCAAAGTGGTCGCCCAGGATGCCATGGTGCCATCTAAAAGGCTATAGATGAACATTACCTTGGCTCGATCCGTGGCAAAGTCTGCGTTCCTTACTTCCAAGTAGGATGTACATTGTCCTGCAAAAACACGAACGGTCAACGGATCCCCCACCGAACCTCGGTGGCAAGGCAAGAGTGGGGTTCCTTCCCTGGTTGCATAGATCCGTCACCTCTTGCTGAAGGGCCGCGGTAGGAGCAGCCATGATAATCCAAAAATAGCCTGTGGGTGCCTAGGGGATATGGAGACTGGTAGCTAACTGTTGCGTCTCAGACCGAGAACGTGCCTTCCCTAGACCACACACACACAAGCGGCTCTAGAAACTACGTTTATTTAGAATAATATAGTCCAAAAAGGTAAAGGTAAGAAGCCAAAAGTAAGCCCCAAGATAAAACTGTAAAAGTTCTCCAAAACGGAGTGAGTCCCAAAGAAAGCAATCCAAAATGAAGGCAGGCCGCTCCGGCGGCTGAAAACAGGAACTTGGAGTCAAGGCAAACCGAAACCACGGTCAACAAGGTACTTGAAGCTCTGGGCCAAATCCGCCCCAGCAATTACTTGATCTTAGAGATGTGGTGCACAGAACCGTTCAGTCCAAACGTAGCTTCCAGTCTACTGAACTTTTCCCAGGGCCAGTCTTAAAAGCAAATCTATTTTCTGTGAGTCCATTGCATCCCATGTTTTACATTCCAATCTCTCCACCTTGCACGGATATTCACCCTTCGATCAAAGCTAGTTTCCTCGTTAGTCGCACCAGGTGTACCAGTATCTTGGTGGGAAACTATTCCCTCCCTAATTCTCTTAGCCCCAGCTGGCACAGGAGATGGGTTCCTGTGAGAGTCAAGGTCAAAAGAATTCTCACTTGCAGTTTCAAAGCTTATTTCCATTGAATCTTCATTAACCCCTTCTTCGGGCAAATAACCATGCAACCAGTCACTATCCCAGGATAAATCTGCCCCTACAGAAGTGTCCACCTCAAGCCATCCATCTTCCTCATCCTGGGCCTGATCCTCTGGCACCATGGGTACCTGACTTGGCACACTAGGCTGGGGGGTCACACAAGTAGGCGGTGAGGCCACACTAGGAGGTGGGGGAGTCACACTAAGAGGCCGGGACACCACAATTTTAATGTTTAGACAGTGCACTTTTAAAGTCAGCAAAGTCAAGTTCTAAATACAGATAGAGAAAATAAGGTAATTCTAATATTTATTTATTTATTTATTTATTTCGACTTCTTAGTCGCCCCATCCAGTGGGCTCAGGGCAACAAACATGCAGAAGCATACCATGTACTGTTAAAAGAGTTTCTTTTGTGAGTCAGTTTCTTTTGTGAGTTTCAATCATTATCTTATTCTGTTAATAAAACTATTTATATCTAACATTTGAGTTTCAAGTTTTCAATGAAGTGTCCCTTATTTTTGTGAAAAATCCTGTAAATGTCCTTTATTTCTTATATCAAAAAGTGGCAACCCTACACCAGCTCCGCCCCCGTAGCGCCCCCTGCAGCCCCCAGGGGGCAGCACTTACAGAGTGTGGCCTAGGACGCCACAAAACGTTAATCTGGGCCTGCCCTCAGGGTTCAGTACTGTCCCCAATGTTATTTAGCATCTACATGAAGCCGCTAGGAGAAATCATCTGGAGTTTCGGAGTAAGGTGTTATCTGTATGTTCCTTTTATAGGGATGAAAGAAGGAAGGTAATAATGCCTCTTATCTGTCATTGGTCAGGAAGATCTTTACAATGCTATTTAAAGTATCTTTTGGGGGACTCAAATAAAGAAGTTACAGAGGAGATAGCAAAATCTTTTGCTCATGCCTCAAAGACCCGAAAGAGCATTTTATCTAAAGAAAAGTAACCGAAGAGAAACTGAGAAATTTAACTACAGTCTTCATGCGATTATAACTGTAGTGCACTAAATAGTAGAAAACTACACAGCCCTAGATACGTATTATTAGCTTCTAAGAGATATAAATTTTAAAGCCAGCGATCTTAATATGTGTACATTTGATAATCTGTATTGTGCTTTATAAGTGACTTTTATCTGTATTATATTTTTCTGTACCTGCCTAAGGTTTGTTAACTAAAATAAAGGCAAATGAATTAGTTATCTGTACGCAGATGACGTCCAGATCTGTCACTCCTTTCCACCTGTTACTAAGGGGGCTGTCCACACCTTGAACCAGTGCTTGGCTGCTGTGTCAGACTGGATGAGGGCTAACAAATTGAAATTGAATCCAGACAAGATGGAGGCCCTCCTGATCAGACCATAGGGTTACAGCCTGTGTTGGATGGGGTTTATTATTTATTTCCAGTAGTTGTACCCTGTAGCTTCTCACCCCTGCAGGGGACTCAGCACGGCTTACATTTGCAGCAGTAAAGGCCTCATGTGAGGACTCACCCATTTGATGCTAGGCCGAGACCAGCCTAGCAGTTTGGCTCTTTGGATTAGTATCTAGGAAAGGATCTAGGTAGGATGCTGTATCTAGGACAGGGGGAGTGGCTGGAGCCTCTCCACACACACACACACACACACACACACAGAGAGAGAGAGAGAGAGAGAGAGAGAGAGAGAGAGAGAGATGCCTGGGCGTGGCTCAGAGCTCAGGGGAAGAGCTGAGATGTTTGAGGGGGAAAGAGTGTAGCTTACTAGGCAGACTCTTGTCAGAGCTGTAAGAGAAAGGAGTCTCTTGTCAGAACTCAGAGAGAGAGTAGTCGCTGGACAGAGCTGAGAGTGAGCGGTCAGAGAGAGACAGTTGTCTTGAAAGCCGACTGGAAAAGTGCTGTGGGATAGCTGGCAGGCAGTCAGTCACAGGCTTTTTGGGGATCTCTAGGGTTTAGAGATTAGCTCACTTCTCTGAGGAAGCTAGCTACAGGATAACTCTAGGGAAGAGAGTTAGTAGCTAGGGTGCTTCTAGAAAGACTGAGTGTTAGCTCAGGGAGTTACTAGTTTAGCTAGTGGACAACTACTCACTACTAGTCAGCGGCATTAGAGTGAGGAAGGTTAGATAGACAAGTTTAGAACTGTCTAGTGTTGTAACTAAGATCTAAGAAAGTAATCTATAGTAACCAACACACTCTAGTACATTTCTGTTAACCATTACGCTATTTATTTATTTATTTATTTGCTCGGCTTCTATGCTGCCACTCCCAAGTAGGCTCGGGGCGGCTCACAGCCAAAAAGGGGACAGCATACAATAACAAAAACAATCTAAAATACAATATAAAATACAATATAAAATACAGGATAAAAATGCACGATAAAACATCATTAAAACACAGTTGGGGTAGTTACAGTGGTCGGGCAATATTGGCATGGCTTGGGGGACCCAGTGGGCCTATACCTGAAAAGCCAGCCGAAAGAGGTGGGTCTTACATGCTCGCCTAACGGGAGTAAGTCTGGGATTGCTCGTGTAGCTGCCGGAAGGGCATTCCACAATGTCGGCGCTATGACCGAGAAGGCCCTTCGGCGGGTGGCAGTTCTTTTAGCTGCTTTAGCGGAGGGGACGGCTAGCAGGTTAGAATCCTCTGGGCGAAGTGATCTCATGGGGTAGTATGGGGTGAGACGGTCCCTCAGATATGGTGGCCCCAGGCCGTGTAAGGCCTTAAAGGTAAGAACCAACACTTTGAAGGTGATCCGGTGCTTGATAGGCAGCCAGTGCAGATCCTGCAAAATGGGTGTTATGTGGCATCCTGCTGGGGAACCAGGCAGGACCCGGGCGGCAGTGTTCTGCACTAGCTTGAGCTTCCGGATCACCGACAGAGGAAGGCCAACGTAAAGAGTGTTATAGTAATCCAACCTCGAGATGACCGTGGCTTGGATCACTGTGGCCAGGTCGGACCGGGACAGGTAGGGGGCCAGCCTCCTCGCCTGTCGGTGATGAAAGAAGGCGATCTTGCTGACCGCGGAGACCTGGGTCTCCATGGCCAGCTAGGAGTCCAAGTGGACCCCCAGGCTCTTCACGGAAGACGATGGGCATAACGCCGCACCATCCAGGGTCGGAAGCTGGACATCCCCACCGCCCGGGCGACCCGGCCACAAGATCTCCGTCTTCGCCGGATTCACCCTCAACCTACTGGCTCGCAGCCATCCAGTAACGGCTTTGAGGCAACTCTGGAAATTATCGGGGACGGGTCCAGACCTGTCCTCCACCCTCAGAATGAGCTGGGTGTCATCAGCGTACTGATGACACTCAAGCCCATAACTCCGCACCAGCTGTGCAAGCGGCTGCATGTAGATGTTAAATAATAGAGGGGAAAGAATGGCCCCCTGCGGAACTCCACAAACTAATGGGGAGCCCTCAGAGACTACTCCACCCCTCCTCACACGCTGAGACCGCTGGTGGAGAAAGGAGGTCAGCCATTTAAGAGCTGTCCCCCTCACTCCAGCCATGGCCAGGCGGTGGATCAAAAGATTGTGGTCGACCGTGTCAAACGCTGCCGTGAGGTCCAATAACACGAGCAGCGCAGACCCGCCTTGGTCAAGCTGGCAGCGGAGTTGGTCTGTGATGGAGACCAGGACCGTCTCTGTCCCATGCCCCGAACGGAAGCCGGACTGGAAGGGGTCAAGCCATGTTGCATCATCTAAGAAGGACTGCAACTGCTCCATTACTGCCCTCTCAACCACCTTCCCCAGGTACGAAAGATTCGACACTGGTCGGTAGTTGGAGGGAACCGCCGGATCTAGAGACGGTTTCTTCAGTAATGGAGCTACCACCCTCTTTCAAGCACTCTGGATAGACTCCTTGCTCAAGTTAGCTGTTTCCGATTTTCTACAGTGGCCCACGTAACCCCTCCAGGCATTATCTAACAAGCCTTGAGGGGCACGTGTCGTGGGAGCCGGTGGTAGGTCTGGTCGCAGCCACAATCTTATCAACAGCATCTGCGTCCAGTGGCCGAAACCGGTCGAGGGTGGGCCCGGCGGAGGGCCACGGAGTCTCGAGTTCTATTACTGTATCAACCGTGGCAGGGAGATCCCGGCGGAGGCTCAGTATCTTGTCTGCAAAAAAGCTCTGGAAAGCCTCACTTGAAAACCATTAAGCTCTGTGCCTTTCAAAAGCCTGTTACGTTAATAAAAGTTTGTTTGTTAACTTCTAAGAGAAGCCTCCATCGTGCCTCTTTACACCAGAGTGTGCCAGTTCCCGCCTTCCCTCCGTTCCAGTCAAGGGGAAAAGATTTTACCTCAGATTCCTTTCCATTTGTGTTTTTAAAAGGAGCCTAGCTGAAATATCATTTTAAAAGAAAATCCTAAAGAGTAATCCTAAAGATTGGTGGTAGCGTTCCTAATAATTTTAAGCCCAAGTCGTCACACCGCACCACCACAATACAATATAAAAATGCACCATATAATCAACATCATTAAAAAGCATTAAAAACATTACATTAAAAACCGCTACATACAACACTAATTAATTAAGCCATCAAGCGGAACACATTGTCAGTCCAGTCAAGTCCAAAGTGTCAATCCAGCAAATCCAAAGGTACAATTTACACCTGCTGCCCGAAGGCCTGGTCTCACAGCGACGACTTTAGCTTTTTTTCTAAAAGCGAGGAGAGATGGAGTCGAGATTATTTCGTTTGGGAGTGCGTTCCATAGGCACGGGGCCACCACCGAGAAGGCCCTGTCTCTCATCCCCACCAGCCGCATTTGCAATGCTTGTGGGAGCGAGAGCAGGGAATTCCCAGATGATCTTAGACTGTGAAATGGGACATAGAGGCAGATGCGTTCAGACAAGTATGCTGGGCCAGAACCATATCGAGTTACACTCTCCCTGAAGATGCAGGATCGCAGCTTGGGAGTGATTCTAGACTCATCGCTGAGCTTGGAATCCCAGTTTTCGGTGGTGGCCAAGGGAACTTTTGCACAACGAAGACTTGTGTGCCAGCTGCACCCGTATCTTGGGAAGTCTGATCTGGCCACGGTTATCCAAGCTCTGGTAACATCCCGAATAGATTACTGCAACACACTCTATGTGGGGTTGCCTTTGAAGACTGTTTGGAAACTTCAACTAGTCCAATGGGTGGCAGCCAGATTGCTCACCACCCCTCTGTTACGTGAACTTCACTGGCTGCCAGTCCATTTCCGTGCTGCTCTTGGCCTATAAAGCCCAGCTTACTTGTCCAAATCTATCTCGCTCTATGTTCTCCGTCGTAGCCTACGTTCTGCCGAGGAGGCCTTGCTCTCAGTCTCACCAAAATAACCTTACCTTAATGGCGACTCCATATGCATATCCTTTCCTACAAAGTTGCCGGATACCCCAAGTACCCCATGGGCCTCCGTTTTTCACAGTGAGCTCCTCCGGGAGAAGGTTTTGAGCATCTCCATACCAGAAGCAATAGATTAGCATCACAAAGCAAGTACTGACTCGGAGATCCATGGCTGGAAGTCTGCTCTAGATGAAACATAATAAAACAATTTATTTATTTGTCACCTTCCTGCAAAAGTGGAACTCAAAAAAGTTCAAAGCATGAAGTAAATAGAATTTAACTAAAACCCACAATGCTTGTAATATTAAGCACACACAAACTAATGTCTCTATTGAAAGAGCAAATTAACCAAAATAGAAAAATACATCTGTCAAAGGAAAATAAATATAGGATTCACAAAAGATAACTGTAAGGGATCTGGTGGGCTACTCAGGTTAAGGGAGTTACATATCCAAGGGAACGGAATCAAACTAGGAATGGTTACTCCTGGAATCTGGAGTGATTCCTCAGGGCCCTTCTACATAGCCATATAATCCAGAAAATCCCACAATATCTGCTATGAACTGGGTTATCTCAATCCACACTACCATATATCCCAATTCAAAGCAGAAAATATAGGAATGTGGGGAAGGGGCCTCAGTTGGTATCTATTTCCCTGAATTCTGTTCCTCAATTTTTTTCCCTGAAGAGGCAGCACCATGACCTTTGGCTGATGCAACAAATTCACTGACTGGCTTTCAGACTCCTACAAAGGAGCTGAATTTGCACCCATCTTTTACAGCAGAGGTCCCCAAACTAAGGCCCGAGGACTGGATATGGACCTCCAGGTCATTTACCCAGCCCTCACTCAGGGCCAACCTAAGTCTGAAATGACTTGAAAGCAAACAACGACAACAACAACAACAACAATCAGCCAAAAGCATGCCCACACTTCCCTTTGAAATACTGAGTTGGTATGTGTTGAAGTTGTGTTGAAGTTATCCTTCATTTAAATTATTGTACTGTATTGTGAGCCGCTCCGAGCCCTCGGGGAGTGGGGGCATACAAGATCGAATAATAAATAAAAAAAATAAAGTGTTTTTGCACTCCAAATAAGATATGTGCAGTGTGCATGGAAATTCATTCATGTTTTTTTTTCCAAATTATAATCCAGCCCTCCAACAGTTTGAGGGCCCTTGTTTTACAGTGTGGGGAGAAAGGTAGCTGAGGCAGCCACAAAGTGGCTTTAGAAGAAGTGGGAGAAACCCCAAAATAGCGTCTTGGTGAGCCTATGCTATCCACATCCCATGTAGTCTTGCAAGAGTCCTTCATTTAAGCAGAACACCTTTCTCCTTAGATTTGACTCTGCAGGAGCTGAAGATGACGATGTGTGCATTTTATGCTCCCTGGCCTCTCACAGACGTTGCTAATGACATAAAACCATCACAAGAGAGAATGTAAATGTCCCTTGTGCTCTTTTAAATGTAAATATCAGGAATTGAGGTATGGTCTTCTTAATTCACCATCATATCTACCAAGAAAGGAGCCGTTATATTACTTACGTTTCCACAGCTGCCTGTGTTCCTATAACTGGACTAAGAGAGAAGCTGAGGGAACAGCGTGTGTCCGAGTGGGCAAGGCTATGAAGAAGATCAAGAGATCAAGTGTGGGAGTCACCACGTCAGCACGTTCTGTGCTCTGTTGCTTGTTCACTTAAAATAACAGAATTAGGGCTATGATCCACCCTTTGTTCTTTTCTAGATACAACTCAATATGCATCTATAATGTTCAGTTAATGCAGCTTGACACCACTGTCATGGCGGAGATTTGCGCATGCGCACTGGCTCCAAAGCTGGAGGCGCGCTTGGGAGCCAGTGCGCATGCACGGAGATTCGTGCATGCGCACTGGCTCCAGAGCGTGATTCATGCTCGGGAGCCACTGGGGGGGTGCCAAAATAATATTCACTCCCCCCCCCTGGATAGGTAGGACCGCCCCTGTTAACATAACAGTTTTTACAGCTGGGATAAGTACATGGCATAAGAACATAAAGTTAACTTGAAACTTCTAGCAAGGACTCAGTGATTTTTTTGGACATCACAGTTTGTACACAACAAAACCAATTAAAAGTGAGGAACTACAAGAAGCCAACAGATCAAAACACACTCCTCCATTACAATAGTTTCCACTCCATTCCATTAAAAAAGAGCCTTCCTTACGCACAATTTATAAGACTTAAACAAAATTCATCATTTAATCAACACTACCATTTAATCAATGCTACACAATTATCTACTGATTTAAAGGATCGAGGCTACCCGACTGCTATTTATTTATTTATTTATTTATTTATTTATTTATTTGTTCGACTTCTTAGCCGCCACTCCCGGGTTGGTCAGGGCGGCTTACAATCCAAGACAAACAAACAACAGTAACGTTAAGCACTAAAAACACAATAGCAATAAAACATTGAAATATTACTGTTAAAACAACAGTATTAACTAAACTAACGTATGTGACTAGACTGACTCAACATTAAAGGCCTGCCGAAATAGCCAGGTCTTACAGGCTTTCATAGAATCATCGGGAAAGAAAGCCCAACAGACGCCCAGGGAGTTATTTCTACAGCCCAAAATTAGAGAAAATAGGCAAAGAGTAATTTGGCCAGTAACCCTCACTAAACATTCTAACACAATGTATAATATTGTGAAGAAATTTTGGCCCATTGTTTCAAAAATACCGGGTTTAGAGTCCACCGATGTTAGCCCATAAAAGAACCCGCAATATAAAATAAATTTTAATTCATTCAAATCACCAAAGAAACAAAACATTAATAAGTGCTAACCCAGGAACAAAAAGATGTGGACATTGCTCTGTTGCTTGATTACTTAAAGGAACAGACTTAAGGCTTTGATCCTCCCTTTGTTCTTTTCTAGATACAACTCAATATGCATCTCTACTGTAGAGCAGGGGTGCCCACACTTTTTCAGCCTGCGAGCTACTTAAAAAAAAAACAAAGTCTAAAGATCACCTGTTGTCGCCAGTGTGCGCGTGCTCCCATGTGCTCGCTCCCTTCCTCCGCTCGCACGCACACACTCCCAGCGCCGCCTTCCTCCGCTCGTGCAGCTTTGGAGACCGCTTTGAGCGTTGGCGCATGCGCGCTGGGCAGAAGCGGATGGAAGCAGAGCGTGGAGCTCTTGAGGTGCGGGCTGGGAAGGGCAGGGCGGAGACAGAGGAGGAGGAGGCTGAAGCAGCCCGAGGGGGAAGAAGCAGCACCGAAGCAGCCCGAGGGGGAAAAGAGCGAGACCTGGCTCGGCCTCAGAGGGGTGATGCGATTGACAGCCGGCGAAGAAGGAAGAAGCTGCGAAGAAGGAATGATATCCCTTTCCCCCTAAGATTGTATCTCCCCTGCATGCTCCCTCCTCATGATGAATGTAATTTTTAAAAATAGCAAAGCTGCAATTGCTGACCAAAAAATGCATGACGCAAACATGGAAAATCTCAGAAACCATTTGCATAGACCATAGTGGTAATCAGCTCCTTCCTTGGCCGATCCCCGGACAAAACAGCTGATAATCACAAAGATCAATAGGACTTTGACTTCAGAGAATTTCCATCTATCAAAGGACTATGGATCTCCTGGCAGACCTTATTAATTATCAAAGAAGGCTATCTCCTGAGGGTTAAAGCTCTGGAACTGGCCACAATAGTACTGTTTTTTCCTTCCACACATTTTAATGAAACACCCACAGCTGTTATGCCAGCAGGAAATGACAGATCCGTACACTGGTTTGAAACAATCATAATTTATTGCAAACTTTATACAATGGACGGGGAGATCGTAGGACCCCAGGGGTTCTCTTTCGCCTGCCAAAATCCTCATTAGCATGTCATAATCTCATTACCAACATTCCAACCTCATTGTTCTTTATCTCCTCCTGCCTCTTGCCCCTCATTGGTCCAAACCGCAAGGCGAGGAAATTTCCCCATTGGCCAGAATGCAGGCGGCGCTGGCTCATCATTGCCTGGAGAAAGCCGGCGGTGTCCCGCCCCTCAGCTGTTGTGAAAGTTCCAACCAATCAGAGCGGAGCGCGGGGACGGGGGTGGGCGGGAGATTTGAATCTGACAGTTCTGGAAATGTATAACTATGTCTGAAAAATCAAAATAAAAAATGTCAAATGGGGTGTTTTTTTGATTAGTATATCAAAGACTCCAAAAAATTTCCCAAAAATTTCAGAAATGAAAAAGTATAATCCCAATTGCCAGAGCATGCGCATTCCAGATGGCACAACTCCCAGAAATCCTAACAGCTGGTAGAATTGGCTGGGATTTCTGGGAGTTTTCACACTGAATTCTAGATGGGACTCTCCAAATGGGAAGGAGGGAGGGGAAGGAGGGAGGGGGAGGAAGGAGGGAGGAGGGGGTTTATTTCTTGGAAGCAGCAAAAGAAAAGGAGGAGCCCCCTCGCTCGCTGCCTCTCTCTCACCCCGATCCTGAGGGAGAGGGCCCAAGTTGCCCAGGCTGAGAGGAAAGGAAGAGGCCTGAGGCTGTGAGGAATGGTGGGAGTTGAAGTCCAAAAACACGTACCTGGAGGGCTGAAGCTGGCCCCTGCGATGGGGCAAGGGAGCAACGGGGAAGAGAAGCATCTGAGAAGAGCGCCAGCGTGTGTGTCTGTGTGAAGCAGGCCCCTGCGATGGGCATGCATGGCAGCAGAGCAACAGGGAAGAGAAGGAGGGGAAGCCTGGAGGACTACACTTTCCAGAATGCATTGCCTACCTAACAGCAGCGTCACTTCCAGTTCCCCATAGAAATGCGGGAAAAAGAAGAAGCTGAGCTGAATTCTGTTCCTCATTTTTCCCCCCTGAAGAGGCAGCACCATGACTTTTGGCTGATGAAACAAATTCCCTGACTGGCTTTCAGACTCCTACAAAGGAGCTGAATTTGCACCCATCTTTTACAGCAGGGGTCTGCAAACAAAGGCCCGCGGGCCGGATATGGCCCTTCAGGTCATTTAACCGGCCCTCAGTCAGAGTCAATCTATGTCTGAAATGACTTGAAAGCACACAACAACAACAACAACAATCCTTTTCACCAGGCAAAAGCATGCCCACACTTCCCATTGAAATTCTAAGTTTGTATGTGTTACAATTTTAAAAACCCAACTGTGGCTGGCGGGGACGAGAGACAGGGCCTTCTCGGCTGTGTCCCCAGCCTGTGGAATGCGCTTCCCAGTGAAATACGATCAACCCCATCCTTCCTAGCTTTCAGGAAGAAAATAAACCGTGGCTGTGGGACCAGGCATTCACACAGTAAGTGCAGCATTTTATTTGGAACGGACTGTTTTAACGATGAACATGAAACACGGCTTCCGCCATTGATTGTTTATTTGAATGTGCTACCATGAAAGGAGCGCTATATTACTTACGTTTCCACAGCTGCCTGTGTTCCTATAAGTGGACTAAGAGAGAAGCTGAGGGAACAGTGTGTGTCCGAGTGGGCAAGCTTATGAGGTAGACCAGGAGGTCAAGTGTGGGAGTCACCACGTTAGCACCCTCTATGCTCTGTTGCTTGATTACTTAAAGGAGCAGACTTAAGGCTATGATCCATTCTTTATACTGAACGCAGTGTAGTTACTATCTCTCGTTACTCACTATACAACACACTTTGGGATTTCGAATATAACCAATTGTATTAGGCTTACATATAAGCCTTGTATCATCAATATCTATAACACAAAAGTATTCATTACATATAAACGGCGCAGAAACCAAATGAAAATACCAGAGTCAC
>JARBWK010000004.1:182895647-182909321 GCA_030556195.1 Anolis apletophallus
GTTCGGCAGGAGGGGGAAGAAAGGGGATTGGAGGTTCCCATTTCCCGCGGCACACCTTATGATTGCTCATGGCACACTAGTGTACCATGGCACACTGGTTGGGAAACACTGCATTAAAGAGTGCTTATTCTTGTGCCACTTCTATTACTAGACAAGATCACAAGCAAGAGAATATACAATACATGCTGTAAAAATATCTTTATGTAACAATGTATCTTAGGTTGTGGTTCACCAAATAACAACTCCCAGGGTTTCATAGCATTGATCCATGGCAGTTAAAATGGTGTCAAACTGCATTAATTCTGCAGAGTAGATAATATCTAAGACATCATATAGATACCTACAAAAACATATTTGAAGCTAGTTATCTGATGTCAAATGAGCAATTTTTTTAAAAAAAATTGTGATTGAATTTTTTAAAGTGTATTTACCGTGAAAGTGGATGACAGCAAAATGTTGAAAATTTAAGTGACAGTAGGAAATAAAAAATAGTACAAATGAGGACAGTGCCTATTCTCGTGCCACTTCTGTTACTAGTGGACAATTAAACACAAGATCACAAGCAAGATGGTCACAAGTATGGATGGTCAATGTTGCAATCCCAGGTAACAGCAGGAATGAAGAGAAACAACTGGAAAAGCTGACCAGATATGAGGATTTAAAGATCGAACAGCAACAACTCTGGCACAAGGCAGTAAAGGTGGTCCCAATGGTGATTGGCACACTGGGCGTAGTCCCTAAAGATCTTGGCCTACACTTAGACTCAATCAGCGCTGACAAAATTGCCATCTGTCACCTGCAAAAGGACACCCTACTTAGATCTGCACGCATTACTCACCGATACATCACACAGTCCTAGACACTTGGGAAGTGTCCGACGTGTAATACATTCCAACAGCTAGCATAGTGAGCTTGTTTGCTGTGTAATAATCTTGTTGTGCTTATAATAATAATAATAATAATAGCAGCAGCAGCAGCAACAATAATCTTTAGACCGTGCAGACAACATCTTGATTCTTACAGATATGGTGCACAACAGAATTGTTGGATGCATATCATTTAAATAATTATTTTAAAATAATTATCTGATTTGTTTGTTGTCTGCATTTCTCTTAACATGGGACTACAAATCGCAAGAAAAGAAAGACAGACAGACAGACAGACAGAAAGAAAGAAAGAAAGAAAGAAGCGATGGCAGAGGGAGAAGAGAAAAAGGAGAGGAAGAAGGAGTACAATAATGAGAAAGAGATACCCACTTTCCAGTACTGGATGTTATTGTTTGACCATTTTTGCAGTAAAGACGGATGCCATTCAAGCCTGTATCATCATGCCATAACAAACTACCTTGGTACTCCTGTACCTAGTGTGGAAACAGAGAAACAAGAGTGTAAAAAAGCCGTTGTGAATGCAGCTACTTCAACACTCATGAACTGGGTTATTAATGTTGCACTTTAACATCATATACATTTCAAGGAGAATTCATAGGGCATAAAAATGTCTCATGCCCAAAGTGTTTTCACGCGCCAAGATATTTCTATTCCACCCAAATATCCGAAACTCAGAAGCCATAAAATGAAACAGACATAAAATAAATGTGCATTGTGTGTACTGTGGGAAATACCTGACCTATGTACATTCCAGTGTCTGTGAAATAAACAGCCTGGCTATATATACAGACAATGATTCAAAAAGGTGCCATAAACAAAGTTTACATCATAAATTCATTCATTGCATATTAAATCATATACATATGAGAGCATATATTTACACAAAAACCAACTTCATTCTAAGTAGCAACATGAGCACAAAGGTGGTCACCCCGCCGATATGGATAGGGGTTGTGCTCATGTTGCTACTTAGAATGAAGTTGGTTTTTGATACTCTAAATGCCTCGCCTTGAAAAAACCTGTTTAAGGAGAAACGGACCCTTGTAATGGCCTACTGGATGTAAGCATCAGTTTACCATCGGCGTTTTCAACTTCTATGGCACCAGCACAGAGGGAAATATAACGTTTTCCTCAAACCGACTTCTCGGATCCCCTGGACACCTTTCCCGGATTTCCTGTCACCTACCGTTACCCTTTCTACTTATCCCTTAATACCTGTGGATTACAAATGTCCCAGCACCCTGGAGATTTAGCTGTGGACTCATATCAACACTAACTGGACTATCTCCAATTGACTCATGAATTACCGGTAGGACTGGAATAGCGTGTCCAATACACACTTGTGTAAATATATGCTCTCATATGTATATGATTTAATATGCAATGAATGAATTTATGATGTAAACTTTGTTTATGGCACCTTTTTGAATCATTCCAGTGTCTGTTCATACTCATTTCTACTATGCCACGCCCTGGGCCTATAGATGAGTGACTGGGATTGCTGTAAAGATCCTATGCCCAGGGGGTTAACGGATGCCTTCCTCTCAGGGAGAAAGTTACCATAAAGTCCAAGAACCAAGGCTCTTTGAAACAATTAACAATATTTATTTCTTCAAAGTCACAAAATGCAGGTGATGTCAGGCCCCAGGCCTCAGTTTCCCTAGTTTCCCCAGAACCAAACTCCAGCCATGTTGGCATCAAGAAATCCTCCAAGACTGTCTGCCTTTCTCGTGTGAACTTAATGCAAGGCAAGCAGGTTCAAACATTCAAGGCCACGACTGTTATGCCGGGTGATAAGCAGAGACGCTGGAGACCAGAAGTTGGGTAGACTCCTTTCCACAGATGTGGGCACTAATTGGGCTCACATACCTTTGCTGCTGAGGTCAGCTAAACAGCAGCTGCAGTCCATCATGTGAACCATGACACTCGACGTAGCTACGTCGCAAGATCAAAGGGTTACAGAACTTTAACCGTTTGGTCTTAGAAAGGCTCCCCATCTCGAGCCAACTTTTGCATCTCAAGATCATGGATTCCTGGCAGCCCTGCTTGGATCTAGCCCACTTGGGCATCAGCTTTTGCCTTGTTTGCTTTGTTCTGGATTGCTAAGGAAAGACTTTGCTTGAATCCTGATTAGTACGGGACTATACTCTATTGCTATCTTCCGGGGTTTTGCTGCTATTTTACTGGTGCTGCTTTAAGGCATCTTAGATTGCCTCTTTCCTATAACCAGCTATTCTAAATAAACCTGTTGTACCCCAGCTGAACGTGTGGTTTATCAAGGGAGGTTTCCAAGTGTCAGGAGGGCGACAGGTGACTAGAAATTGGCAAATTACAGTCAATAGAGTCAGATGGCAAAAATTAGCTTACACAGTCCCTTTTTGCTCAGTCCATGGGTGATGGATGGTGATGCCTCACCTTCTCTTCTCTGGTCAATAACCACGGATGGTCAATTGTCCCTTTTGTCAATTGTTAGTACAAAAGCCATTATGGCCTAGCTCTATAGGTAACATTAAATAATTATAATGTTATAATAATAATGGTAACTATGTAACAAACATGGTATTGTAGACTTCGTAGATCTTTAAGCGAGATCCCTGACAACTCGGCAGATCGCTCTGAAGCTTTTGCTCGGTTCTTTGCGGATAAAGTTGCACTGATCCGTTTCGACTTTGATGCCACGTTAGCAGCAGTCTCTCAGGATGTAACACGAACATCTGCTTGTCTGGTTTTGATGGATTCATTTCAATTGGTTTAGCTCGAGGTCCTTGGAGAGGTGAGGCCTACCACATGTGTCCTAGACCCCTGCCCATCCTGGCTGATAAAGGAAGCCAGAGGGGGTTTGGCGGAGTGGGTTAAGGTGGTGGTTAATGCCTCCTTACGGGAGGACAAGATTCCCGCTAGCCTAAAACAGGCTGTTATAAAACCCCTGTTGAAATAACAATCACTGGACCCACTCAATTAGTCAACTTTCGGCCAGTTTCCAATCTTCCCTATTTGGGCAAAGTCATGGAACGTGTGGTGGCCTCGCAATTCCAGTGGTTCTTGGTAGACACTGATTATCTAGAGCTGGCACAGTCTGGCTTCAGGCTGGGACATGGTATTGAAACAGCCTTGGTCGCCTTTGCAGATGATCTATGCCGGGACCTAGACAGGGGGAGTGTGTCCCTGTTGTTACTGCTGGACCTCTCAGCGGCTTTCGATACCGTTGACCACGATATCCTTCTGGGTCGCCTTGCAGAGATGGGGCTTGGGGGTACTGCTCTGCAGTGGCTCCGACCCTTCCTGGAAGGTCGTACCCAGAAGGTGTCATTGGGTGACCCCTGTTCGACCCCACAACCATTGTCTTGTGGAGTCCCTCGGGGTTCTGTACTTTCCCCGATGTTATTTAACATCTACATGAAACCGCTGGGAGAGATCATTCAGGGTTTCGGAGTAACGTGTTATCTGTACGCAGATGACGTCCAGATCGGTCACTCCTTTCCACCTGTTACTAAGGAGGCTGTCCAGACCTTGAACCGGTGCTTGGCTGCTGTATCGGACTAGATGAGGGCTAACAAATTGAAATTGAATCCAGACAAGACAGAGGTCCTCCTGGTCAGTCGTAAGGCCAAACAGGACATAGGGTTACAGCCTGTGTTGGGTGGGGTTTATTATATATTTATAGTATTTGTACCCCGTAGCTTCTCACCCCTGCAGGGGACTCAGCACGGCTTACATTTGCAGCACTACAGGCCGCACACCACAATACAATAAAAAAATACCCCATATAATCAACATCATTAAAAAGCATTAAAACATTACATTAAAACCACTACATACAACAATAATTAATTAAGCCATCAAGCGGAACACATTGTCAATCCATTCAAGTCCAAAGTGTCAATCCAGCAAATCCAAAGGTACAATTTATATCTGCTGCCTGAAGGCCTGGTCCCAGAGCGACGACTTTAGCGTTTTTCTCAAAGTGAGCAGAGATGGCCTCGATCTTATTTCGTTTGGGAGTGCGTTCTATAAGCATGGGGCCACCACCGAGAAGGGAGCAAGAGCAGGGAATCCCCAGATGATCTTAGACTGTGAGTTGGGACATAGAGGCAGACGCGTTCGGACAGGTACGCTGAGCCGGAACCATATAGAGTTACACTCCCCATGAAGATGCAGGATCGCAGCTTGGGAGTGATTCTAGACTCATCGCTGAGCTTGGAACCCCAGGTTTCGGTGGTGACCAGGGGAGCGTTTGCACAACGAAGACTTATGCGCCAGCTGCACCCGTACCTTGGGAAGTCTGATCTGGCCACGGTGGTCCAAGCTCTGGTTACATCCCGAATAGATTAATGCAACACACTCTACGTGGGGTTGCCTTTGAAGACAGTTTGGAAACTTCAATTAGTCCAACGGGCAGCAGCCAGATTACTCAACACCCCTCTGTTATGTCAACTTCACTGGCTGCCAGTCCATTTCCACGTGCAATTCAAAGTGCTGGTCTTGGCCTATAAAGCCCTACACGTCTCCGGCTCAGCTTACTTGTCCGAACGTATTTCCCTCTACGTTCCGCCTCGTAGCCTAAGCTCTGCCGGGGAGGCCTTCCTCTCAGTCTCACCAAAATAACCTTACCTTCAAGGCGAATGCATTTGCAGGTCCTTCCTTACAGAATTCTCGTTGACCCCAAGCACCCCATTTGCCTCCGTTTGTCACAGTGAGCATCTGCGTTTTATTGTTTCGAGCATCTCCATACCAGAAGCAATAGGTAAGCATCACAAAGCAAGTACTGACTCGGAGATCCATGGCTGGAAGTCTGCTCTAAATGCAACATAATAAAACAATTTATTTATTTGTCACCTTCTTGCAAGAGTGGAACTCAAAATAGCTCAAAACATGATGTAAATCGGATGTAACTCAAACCCGCAATGCGTGTAATATTAAGCACACACAAACCAGTGTCTCTATTGAAAGATCAAATTAACCACAATTTAGAAACACAACTGTCAAAGGGAAATAAATATAGGATTCACAAAAGATAACTGTGGGCTACTCAGGTTAAGGGAATTCCATAACCAAGGAAACGGAATCAAATTAGGAATGGTTACCGCTGGAATCTGGAGTGATTCCTCTGGGCCCTTCTACACAGCCATATAATCCAAATGGTATAGGTGTTTATTCGATGCTTAGACCCTAGGTCTTTCACATATAAGGCAAATAGATGTGAGGGGGATCTGGCGGTGACATCTGTCACCCCATTGATCGCCAGGGTTGATTTGGCTGATCTGGCTGTCTAGGCGGGTGTCTCCTCCCTCCCTCACCACTCCATATGCATCCCTCCCGAAGCTGGTAGAAGACGACGACATCCCAGGTATAGAAGGAGTCTACCGAGGACTCCAGTCTTCGGGATTGGGTTTACGATAGTTGCGCTCGCCTGCTAGAACCTCCAAACAAGCATATAATCCAGAATATCGAGGCAAAAATCCCACAATATCTGCTGTGAACTGGGTTATCTCAGTCCACACTGCCATATATATTTTTTGAAGCTTGAGCCAGGCGTAACATCGGTGCCTGAGAATTTCAGACAAGGACTAGAGGCAGTGACCAGATGGCTCCGCTCATACAAACTCAAGATCAATCCATCAAAGACTGAGATTCTATGGCCGGGACGCCCAGAGCCACCCATTCCGCTGCCTCTCTTTGAGGGAGAGCCGCTGATCCCGGCCCCGTCGGTGAAGAGTCTCGGTGTGATACTAGACTCGAGACTCTCACTGGAGGCCCAGGTTGCTGTGACAAGTAAGGGAGCTTTTTTCCACCTACGCCAGGCACGTCAACTGGCACCTTACCTTCCATCAGATGCGCTGGCTACGGTGGTCCATGCCACAGTGACATCACGGCTGGACTACTGTAATGCCTTGTACGTGGGGTTGCCGCAGTCAACCACTCGTAAAATCCAGCTAGTGCAGAATGCAGCCGCCAGACTCCTCATCGGGACACCACTGAGATGCCATATCGCGCCATCTCTACAGCGCCTGCACTGGCTGCCAGTCAAGCTCAGAGCCATCCACAAGATCTTGTCGCTTACCTTTAAGGCCCTCCATGGCGCCGGCCCAGCTTATTTAAAAGACCGCTTGTCCGAACCAGCTCATTTAAGGTCGCCGCGTTCAGGAAACAGGGACCTTCTCTGCATCCCAGGTGTGAGTGAGGCCCGCCTCGACACCACGAGAGGAAAGCCTTTTCCATCGCGGCCCCTGTTCTTTGGAACTTGATGCCGGCGGATCAGAGAGCCATCCGGGACATGCCCCAGTTCCTGACCGCACTGAAGACCTGGCTCTTCCGAAAGGCTTACGGCTAAGGACACCCTCCAGACTTGGCCTGAGTTACTGGAACTATTTTAATTAATCTTCCTATTCTTTTAGCTTTTAACTATTGAACTCTTTTATGTGTTTTATGTGTAAGTCGCCCGGAGCACTGACGTGGAGGGCGACTCATAAATAATAAAATCAATCAATCAATCAATCAATCAATATATCCCAATTCAAAGCAGAACGTATAGGATTTTTTTCAGGTGTGGGGAAGGGGCCTTGGTTGGTTTCTATTTCCCTGAATTCTGTTCCTCATTTTTTTCCCTGAAGAGGCAGCACCATGACTTTTGGCTGATGAAACAAATTCACTGACTGGCTTTCAGACTCCTACAAAGGGGCTGAAGTTGCACCCACTTTTTACAGCAGGGGCCCACAAACTAAGGCCAGTGGGCCGGATATGGCCCTCCAAGTCATTTACCCAGCCCTCAGTCAGGGTCAACCTTAGTCTGAAATGACTTGAAAGCACACAACAACAAGAACAACAATAACAACAACACTTTTTCATCAGCCAAAAGCATGTTCACGCTTCACATTGAAATACTAAGTTTATATGTGTTGAAGTTGTACTTTGTTTTAATTATTGTATTGTTTAAAGTGTTTTTGCACTCCAAATATGTGTGCATGGAAATTCATTCATGTTTTTTCCCCAAATTTTAATCCAGCCTTCCAACAGTTCGATGGCCCTTGTTTTACAGTGTGAAGAGAAAGGTAAAAGTAGTTGAGGCAGCCACAAAGTGGCTGTAGAAGAAGTGGGAGAAGCCCCAAAATAGAGTTGTGGTGAGCCTATGCTATCCACGTCACATGTAGTCTTGGAAGAGTCCTTCTTTTAAGCAGAACACCTTTCTCCTTGGATTTGACTCTGCATGAGATTAAGTCAAGGATGTGAGCATTTTATGCTCCCTGGCCTCTCACATACGTTGCTAATAACGTAAAACCATCACAAGATAAAATGTAGATGTCCCTAGTGCTCTTTTAAATGTAAATATCGGGAATAGAGGTATGGTCTTCTTATTTCACCATCACATCTACCAAGGAAGGAGCTGTTATATGGTATTACTTACGTTTCGACAGCTGCCTGTGTTCCTATAACAGGACTAAGAGAGAAGATGAGGGAACAATGCGTGTCCGAGTGGGCAAGGCTATGAAGAAGGTCAGGAGATCAAGTGTGGGAGTCACCACATCAGCACGTTCTGTGCTCTGTTGCTTGTTCACTTAAAATAACAGACTTAAGACTTTGATCCACCCTTTGTTCTTTTCTAGATACAACTCAATATGCATCTATACTGTTTAGTTAATGCAGCTTGACACCACATTAACTGTCATGGCCACAAACTGTGGAATTAGGGGAATCGTAGTTTTATGAGGACATTGGCTTTATGTACAAAAACCACAGGTGTCACATCAAACTGCATACCTCAGAATCCCATAGTATTGAGCCAGGATAAATACAATTGTGTCTGATTGCATTAATTCTACAGGCTTTCTAAGGTATATATAGGCAGTTTTAGTAAATGTTGGAAATATGAGAAAAAAATGTCTGGACAGACATGGTATGTGCTGGTCCCACAATATTCAACCCAAATGCATATGATGCTGAAAGAAATGTAAATGGTGAAATCCGGATGAAACTAATGTTTTATTTGGAATCAACTAGAGAGGAAACATGGAAGATTATGACTATATATTGTTGTAGTCTAGTTTTATATATCAAGAGAATCTTTTTTGTCTCTAAGGAGCATGTGTTTTTGTTTTCTCTAACACTTTTTCTGTCTCTGTTTTGTATATTTCTATTTTTATATTCCTGTACTTCTGAATAAAAATCAGTGTTAAAAATGTAACACATCTACAGATACACCTTTAGTCATATCTTGAATAGATGCTCGGAATCAAGTGTTGAATCATAAACCAACATGTAAGAAAATCCAATTGACTCTAATCTAGTTGAGAATAAGAACAGCCTTTAGGCCCTCGAGAAATGGTTATACTTGTGTCCATAACAAAACAGCCTCAAAAGAATGACCTTGTGTGTGATAAAGTTAAATAGTCTAGAACCTTGCCCAATTGGATTTTCTCCCAAGTGAGGGGATGTCCAGACAAGCCAGTCCCAATACAACCTATCACAGCTGTCTCAGCAGTCATCCTGTGCTCCCTGGGCTCAGGCAGTCCTAGGACAAAGGATGGCTGTCTCTTCCCAACCCTTCTGGAGTTGAATTTAGACTACGGACCAAAGTTCAAAAGCATCCTGCCTGGTGAGCATTTAAGCTAACACCCAAAGTTACAGATTAAGTATATTAAAACGTATTTCCATAAAATACTGTACATTTTGAAATACACAAAATGAAACTTAGACATAGACCGGAAGTTTAAAATTTGTCATTAAAACTGCCTGGGTAAGCCTGCTGGAAATGATAGCTCTTTCTCCGGGTGGTGGTTGCCAATCAGGTTCTGCCAGGCTAGAGCAGAGGCACCCCAGAGGACCTCAGTGCTCAGGGGGATTGTATGAGAAAAGGCCATCCTGTAGCCAACCTGGACCTAACCCATGTAGGGCTTTAAATGTCAATACCAACAACTTATACTTTTCTTGGTAACTAATTGGCAGCCAGTGGAGTGACCTTAGGATATGGGTGATGTGCTCACTCCTGGTTATTTCTGTAAAAAATCTGGCTGCTGTATTTTGAACCAAGTGGAGTTTATGAACTTGGAACAAAGGTAAAGAATAAAGAAATTTATACATTTTATAAATCTATGAAATAGATATAGTATAACGGTTATATAAAAGAATAGATTTTCATCCCATTCAGTAATAGAAAAGAAACCACTTTTGGGAAACCAAACAACAGAAACCATCGCTTTGGATGGACTGGAGGACTCCATCCACAGGCAGAAATTCTGGCCTTTCTCCATCTTTTATTTCTTTAAACTGTGAAGTTAAAGTCAAAGAGTTCCATGTTGATCTTGTCAAGGCGATGGACTATGTCTGAGATGAGCTCATGGAAGGATCATTTCTAAATATCCTTGCTGTGACTCTATTAGATCTAAATTAGTATATTGGCATTCCGGAAATCTAATGTCTAATGAAGCAGTCATTTAAGTGGCCATCAATAAAGTCCAAAGAATGAAAGGCTTCAGTCGATGAAGCGAGAGAAGAGACGGCTAGAGGGTGTGTGGTGAGAACTCTATGATGAAGCATCAAGATCAGCTTACAAGCAGTTTATGAATGCTTATGAGCATGCTATCAAGGAGGTGAAAAAATTATATTATGCCTCCTTGATAGCGTCTGCTAGCTCACGCCCAACACAATTTTTAAAGATAATTTGATCTCTGACAATGGCCCTTACCATCCCAAAAAGTGATGATCAGGCCCCTGCTGCCGAGGCTTTTCAGAGCTATTTGGCAGACAAGATCTCGCTCCTCTGCCAGGATCTCCCAGCCACGATTGTTACAGTAAGGGATCTTGAGACCCCGAGGCCACTCACTGGGCCTACCTTCGATCAGTTCACACCGCTGGATGCAGAGGCTGTTGATAAGATCATAACTGCAACTCAGCCAAGCACCTGCTCCCTTGACCCGTGCCCCTCCTGGCTAGTGAAATATTTCATGGAGGGTCTACGTGGCCCTCTGTTGAATATAGTGAACAGCTCCCTTGAGCAAGGAGTATTTCTAGAGGGTTTAAAAGAGGCTATGGTTTCTCCACTGCTGAAGAAACCAGATCGAGATCGTTCGGTTCCCTCTAATTATCGCCCGGTCTCATATTCGTCATTTCTGGGTAAGGTGATTGAGAGGCGAGCAGTGGAGCAGTTGCAGAATTTCCTAAATGACAAAGCCGGATTAGATCCCTTCCAGTCCGGCTTCCATATGGGGCACGGGATGGAGACTGTGTTGATGTCTATCACAGACCAGCTTCGCTGCCAGCTTGACCAGGACAGATTGGCGCTGCTTGTGTCATTGGATGTCACGGCAGAGTTTGACACAGTCGATTATGATCTTTTCACTCACTGCCTTGCTGTGGCCAGAGTGAGGGGGACAGCTTTAAATTGGTTGTCCTCTTTTCTCCACAATTGGGGACAGCGAGTGGTGAGGGGTGAGTTGCTCTCCGAGAGGTCCCCTTAGTTTGTGGAGTTCCCCAGGGGCCATTCTCTGCATTCTGTTATTCAACATCTACATGTGACCACTTGCTCAGCTAGTGTGAATCTTTGGGCTTGAGTGCCATCAGTACGCTAATGACACTCAGCTTGTCCTGAGGATGGAGGATCATCCTGACTCTGTACCCAAAAATTTCCATCAGTGCCTTGATGCCGTTACTGGATGGTTGCAGCTAGCAGGTTGAGGGTGAATCCAGCGAAGACAGAAATCCTATGGCTGGGCCGTGCGGGCAGTGGGGATATCCAGTTGCCTACCCTGGATGGCGAGGCATTATGCCCGTCATCTTTGGTAAAGAGCCTAGGAGTCCTCTTCGACCCTCTGCTGACAATGGAGGCTCAAATCTCCACTGTGAGCAGAGCTGCATTTTTCCATCTCCGTCAGGCTAGATGACTGGCTCCTTATGTCAGGCCCCAAGCCTCCATTTCCCTAGTTTCTTCTGAACCACACTGCAGCCATGATGGCATTCAAGAATCCTTTCAGCCTGTCTGCCTTTCCCCAGTGAACTCTATACCTTGCAGCTTGGAGCAAAAAATCAAGGCTGCGGTTGTTATTCCTAGTGATAAGCAGAAGAGCCTGGGACCAGGAGCACCTCTGCCTCCCCTTCACAGATGTGGGCACTAATTGGGATCACATATTTTGCCTATGAGGTTTACCTAAACAGCAGCTGCAGTCCATCCTGGGAACCATGATGTCCGACGCAGCTACGTCACAGTAGATCAAAGGATTTGGACACTATAACCGCTTGGTCTTGGAAGACAGGCTCATCTCGAGCCAACCATCGCATTCCCTGATCATGGATTCCTGAATGGGCCTTGCGGCCTATTGCCCAAGACTCTGCCTGCCAGCACGCTGGTTGCTTTGAATCTAGCCCGCTTGGGTCTCCGCTTGCTTTGATGCCTTGTTCCTGATTGCTTTGTTCCTGATTGCTACAGAAAGACTTTGCCTTTGTATCCTGCTTGATCCTGGGTCGCCACGGATCTATATTCAACTGCTGCTACTATTGAACATTGCTGCTAACCCGGTGCCCTTTTGATGGCATCTTAGCTGACTTCTAGCCTCTTTCCTTTAACCAGTTATTCTCAATAAACCTGTTGTACCGCAGCTGATCGTGTGGTTTATCAAGGGAGGTTTGCCAGGTGACCAGGAGGGCAATACCTTATCTGTCTCGGAAAGATCTACCTAAGGTGACCAAGGCTACGGTCATCTCAAGACTAGATTACTGTAACGCCCTCTACATCGGCCTACCTTTGACAGTGATCCGGAAGCTCAGGCTAGTGCAGAATGCTGCGGCTCGGCTGCTCGCTGGGCAGCCAGCGAATTGCCATATAACTCCAGTCTTGCTGCAGCTGCACTGACTACCGATTAAATACCGGATCAATTTCAAAGTGTTAGTTCTTACTTTTAAGGCCCTACATTGTCTGGGGCAGTGTACTTGAAGGATCACCTTATCCCATATAAACCCCACAGATCGCTGCGCTCAGAAGAACAAGACCTTTTAGAAATTGCCAGCTATAAGACCTTTCGCTTGATGGCAACCAGACGCAGGGCTTTCACGATCAATGCTCCATTGCTATGGAATGATCTTCCCCCAGAGGTCCGCGCACTGCGGAATTTGGTGTCATTCCATACAGCTTGCAAAACTCATCTATTTCAGCAAGTATCTGAGCTGTGCAAATGTAATTTTATTTGTTTTTACTGTGTTGTTGCTTTTGTGAACCGCCCCGAGCCTTTGGGAGTGGCGGTATATAAATTGGAATAATAAATAAATTAACTAAATAAACTTTCAACAGACCTTCATCCCCTTTGGATTACACTTTGGATTTTGGGATCCCAGAAAGTCCCTTTGGACTTTGGAAAGCCCATTTACTGCTAATAATTACCTTAGGGAACCACACCATACCACTTTGGAGACCCCTTTGTCTGCTTTGGGTTTCACAATTGACTTTTGGAAACTAGAGATCTCCTAATCTAATCATTTCCTGGGGAAACACAAAATACCCCTTTGGAACCCCCTTTGTCTGCTTTGGGGTACACGTTGTACTTTTGGAAACTAGAAATCTCTTATAATCTGCTAATAATTTCCTAGAGCAGGGTTGTCCAACTGCCGGCTCTGCAGGTGTTTTGGACTTCAAATCCCAGAAATCCTAACAGCTAGTAAACTGGCTAGGATTTCTGGGAGTTGAAGTCCAAAACACCTGCAGGGCCAGCAGTTGGACAGCCCTGTCCTAGAGAAAACACACAATAAAAGTTTGGAGGCCCCTTTGTTTGCTTTGGGTTACACGTTGTACTTTTGGAAACTAGAA
>JARBWK010000004.1:182909421-182969280 GCA_030556195.1 Anolis apletophallus
GGAGCCTACCAGTGATGAGACTTTTGAGGGGTTTGATGTGGAGTTAACTTCAGAAGACAGTGATACTGAGCTGGACTCAGCGCTGGTACAGGAGGTCAGGGATGTGGTAAACGCTGAGTCCAGCGCTCATTTTTTGGTTTTTCCAGTGACCTTGACTGGCCTAGTGGGGATGTGGAACGGGACTGGGGTTCTTTAACTGAACAGCAAAGGTGGAACACACCCAGGACTGCAGCTGAGAGCACTAGGGCGGGTTTGGGTGGGGAGTCTGATGACTCTGATTTGTAAGGGTATAACAGTAAGGCCTGGGGATTTGGGAATCTGCGGTTGGCCAAGGTGTTGCTGTGGGTTGTTGGGTCCTGTATCGTGTATCTTGTGGGTTCCTGTCCTGGTCTTTGATTCCCAGCAAGCTGTGAGTATTTGGGCTGTGTTCATGCTGGGTTCTGGGGAGCTGCTATGGCAGCCCTAGCTGATATTGTTGCATGTTGGGGGGTTGGGAGTTTAATGTGTGCTTTTATGTTTAGTGTCTACCGCGTCCTGTTTGAACATTTCCTGTGTTGCTGTGAGTGTCTGGTATTGTATAAAGGGTGAGGGGGAGTTTGCTGTGGGTTGCGGGGGTTTTTCATGTGTTTATTTGTATACCCAGCTCCTGGAATGTGAAGCACTCCTTCTTTCCTTCTTTTGGACGGGTCTTCACATCAATATCTGCCAGCCACGTTCCTGTTCAAGATTATTTATTGAAAACGGACGGCTTCTGCTTTGTTTTTCGGGTGTGGGGTATTTTTGGAACGCGGACTAAGGCTATGTTTTTGTTGGCAATAAACTTTATATGTTTTTACTAGCTTGGTGTTGTCTTGCCATCTGTGGGAGTCGTGACACATTAAGAGGGAGTGAGGGGAACCAGACACTTAAAAAAAAAGAGGAACTAGACAAAGAAGGAATACACCTGGGGTGGTTCTCATACCTACAAATGAGAGAAAAGTTTAGAGAGGACCAGAAAAGAGGATTTATGGATGAAGAGACAGAGCTAGAAAAGAGAATCCTTAAGGAAGAAGTCAAACCACTAGGCAAGATCTACAAAGTATTACTAGAAATTGACACAGCAGATAATCAAGAAAGGGAGTATATGGCCAAATGGTCTAGAAATCTAGGCTTTAAGATCCAACCCCAGATGTGGAAAAATATTTGGTGCAACACAGTTAAGAGACCATTAAGTAACTCCTTCAGGGAGAACTGGGTCAAAATGATCTATCGGTGGTACCTCTGCCCAGAGAAGGTAGCCAAGATGTACAGAGGGGCGGACCCAAAATGCTGGAAATGCGGGAACAAAAATGGTACCCTCTTTCACTTTTGGTGGACGTGCCCCAAGGCGTCTAAATACTGGACGATGATTCATAGGGAAATACGTAAGATGATTAAATATAAGGTGGAGAAGAAGCCAGAAGTCTTTCTATTGGGAATGGGGGGAGAAGCTGCATCTCCGGAGGAAAAGAAAATTCTAGGGATAGGAATAACTGCAGCTAGAATCCTGTATGCAAAGTACTGGAAATCATCGACAATCCCAACGAAAGAGGAGTGGTTCATTAAAGTCATAGAAACAGTACAGATGGATTGGTTAACGGAAAGAATGCGTAACAAAAATAAAAAGGACCAGGAAAGAACGGATTGGGAGGCAATTAGGGATTATTCTAGAAAGGAGTTTAACGTTGATTTGATATTAGATTAAGCCTAAAACATATTGCTCTTATATCCAAACACAGGAAACTAAAGAAAAGATCTATATGGGGGGAAACAAAGAATGTGAAAACAGGATGCAGTCTCAGCTCTTCACTCAAAAACAGCAACAACTGGAAAAGCTGACACAATATGAGGATTTAAAGATCAAACTGCAATGACTCCGACTCAAGGCAGTAAAGGTGTTCCCAGTGGTGATTGGCACACTGGGTGCAGTCCCTAAAGACCTTGGTTTGCACTTAAACACAGCGCTGACAAAATTATAACCTGTCACCTGCAAAAGGCAACCCTACTGGGATCTGCAACATTATTCACCGATAACGTCACATAGTCCTAGACACTTGGGAAGGGTTCAACGTATGATTCAATACAACAGCCAGTAAAATGACCTTGTTTGCTGTGTAATAATCTTGTTGTGCTTCTAATAATAATAATAATAATAATAATAATAATAGCAACAACAATAATCTTGAGACCATGCAGGAAACATCTAGAGGCTTGATTCTTAAAGATCTGGTGCTCAACAGAATTGGTGGATGCTATCATTTAAATAATTATTTTTAAATAATTATCTGATTTGTTTGTTGTCTGCATTTCTCTTAACATGGGACTACAAATTGCAAGAAAAGACAGACAGACAGACAGACAGACAGAAAAATAAGTGATGGCAGAGGAAGAAGAGTAAAAGGAGAGGAAGGAGTACAAGAATGAAAAAGGGATACCCACTGTCCAATCCTGGATGTTATTTTTCTACCATTATCACAGTAAAGACGGATGGCATTCAAGCCTGTATCATCCTGCCATGCCCAAAAACCTTGGTACTCCTCTACCTGGTGTGGAAACAGAGAAGCAAGAGTGTAATAAAGCTATTATGAATGCAGCTACTTTAACAGTCATGAACTGGGATATTAACATTGCACTTTAACATCATGAACATTTCAAGGACAATTCACAGGGTATAAAAACGTCTCATGCCCAAAGTGTGTTCACATGCCAAGACATTTCTATTCCACCCAAATATTCGAAATCCAGAAGACACAAAATGAAACAGACATAAAATAAATGTGCATTGTTTGTACTGTGGGAAATACCTGACCTATGTACATTCCAGTGTCTGTTCATACTCATTTCCACCCTGTTGCAGCATCATGTATTAAAAACCGCATGGTGCTATTTTTGTCCCAATGTGTTACACTGGATGAAACAAAAAAGTACCTCGGCAGAAAAAGATCTGCTTTTGTCAATTGTTTGTACAAAGGCAATAATGACATCGCTCTATAGCTAACATTAAGTAATTAAAATGTTATAATAATCATGTTAACTATGGAACAAACATTGTAGACTTTGTAGATCTTTGATGATATGAACTTTGAAATAAAACATAACACATGGGAACCAAATTTTATTACCCTGTTTTGCTCCAAAAAAGTGTAAGTGCTTATTTTCAGGGGATCTTATTTTTCGTAATTGACTTTTTAATGATCTGTAATTAGTAGGGCTTATATTTTCAGCATCCTCAAAATTCATTCTCAGACTTATTTTCAATGAAAGTCTTATTTTGGGGGAAACAGGTTATACTTGTGTTACACATTTTTATTAGTATCCCCCTCCTGATTCCCCCTCCCCCTCAAAAATAGACAACATACTCATGCCGAAGCATGAAGGCCGAACTGACTGGTATTGAAATATAATAACCAATGTGTCTCAAGGAAGCATATCACTCCCTTGTTAAAAGTTTCCCTGGCTACTAATTCATTTCAATCAGAATTCAGAGTGCTGATCATGACCTATAAAGTCATTTGTAACTTAAGTCTAAACTATCAGATACTACTCTAAGACTCCTGTTACACTGTGAGTAACACTGGAGACTAAGTGGATATCACACAGAGTCCCAAAGGTAATAAAATGCTTAATATACAATATTCTGAGTACAACTCAACTAGTGAGCTAATACAGTAAACAATACCATATAATGATATACAAGCGCAGCTGCCAAAATGATAACAGAATAAAGGCAATAAGTGTGTGATTTACAATCAATATATATCACAAATCAGTTCCGCTGGATAAACGATCAAATCATCGAAAAGAGAACGTCCTTTACCTACCCTGGTATAATAAACCACAAATGCACAGTTTCCTCTGTAAGGCCCACAATAACGGGCTCTCTGGTGTGTCCGGACCCCGGAACTACGTGTAGGCAGGTATCCCCTTTCCCGACGTAATGACGTCACACCGTGGACCCGCTGCTGGGCATGTAGATAGACTGTCCCTTCTGCAGTGAAGCATTGCTGTAATCCAAAGGGGGCGTGAATCCCGCCACCGCGGGAACCTGGAGTCGTGCGTGGGCGTGTCTCACCTTCAGTGGACGTGGTGACGTCAGTGTGCGGGTTCCGGCGTAGCTTTGTCGCAAAGGGACGTTGAGACGCTATGGACTTTAATGTAGCATTGCTATAGTACTAAACGGGGCGAGAATAACACCATTTCTACAGGTACATCGATGATGTTTTTGCCATTATAGCCAAGGATACAGATATCTCAGCATTTTCAATATGGCTCAATACTTGGCACCCTGCCATTACCTTTTTGGTTTCATCCAGTACCATCAGTGTGAATTTTCTAGACATCACCGTCTCTGTTAAAGATTTGCACATTATCATCAGCAATTACCACAAAGAGACTGATAGAAATTCATATTTACATTTCAGCATCTTCCACACACATGCCCTGAAATCCAACCTCTCTTTTTCTCAATTTTTAAGGATTAAAAGGAATGCGTCTGATCCCCGCCACTTTCAAGAGGAAGCAAACAGCTTGGCCCTCAAGTTCAGAGAAAGAGGTTACCCCATGCACATTATTGCTAATGCAAGAAGAAGAGCTGAAAATGTTCCCAGAGCAGCTCTCCTCCAACCTAAAAAAGAGAAACAACTCAACGCTATGTGTGGCCAGTGACTTTAAATCCACATAGTAAAGATCTAGTGAAATTGGTCAAAAAATATTGGCCCACGCTTTCAACCATACCTGGTCTGGAAAGCCCACCCACCATTGCATATAAAAGAACATGGAATCTCAGAACATATTACAACACATGGACATTAAAAGAGCTCTTGATACAGCTGAAAATAAATGGATCCTCCTTCTCAACTCAGAGGTACCAAAAGGCCTTAATGAGACCATCAGTATTAGGTCATTATTGCATTAATTACCCTGATTGCTGGTACTATAACAGATAGCTGAGGTTCACTCTTGTCTTACCACTACTCTATGAAGAAGGACCCTTGTGCTTTACATGAAAATTGCTATATATGCAGGTGAATATGACTTACCTTGTTAGAATCCTTTGTGCATGTATTATGTATATTATCCATATTATTTTGAACTACCTTCACTCATTGTAGCTTTGTATTGTGTTTTATTGCAGAACTGTTATTATTGGACGCTTTTTGTATTGTCACCTTGAAAAAGTTACTTAGTTCCGAAATGGGCCATAGGCCTTGGACTATACAAACCTGTTGGTGCTTACAAACACGCTCCCACTTCCCTATGGGGAAAGGATGCTGGTCCTTTGGGGGTAGCTAGAGCTCCTTGGCATATGCCCATCAGGGCAGCTCCAATACAATCATTGGTTTGGCAACTGTGATGTGTGGACCTTGATTCTTTTCATCTCATTTTTGCTGGAATTAGCTTAAGAACACTCTTTGTTTAACCACCTCAGGAAAAACCCCCGTCATCCCATTGGAGGTGATTGGTTACTGGGCTTCCGTGAAGATATGGTGACATATTGACGCCCCAACGATCCTGTCCAGAGTTTCTCCCTCGCTCTCTGTGGATTACAATTACTGCACCACTATGTGTTGCTTGGCAACAACGCCATAGCATCTCGACGTCTCCCTGTGATAGAGCTACGACGGGAAGTAGGAATATCCGCCTACACCTACTTCCGGGGTCCGGACACACCAGAGAGCCCGTTATTGTGGGCCTTACAGAGGAAACTGTGCATTTGTGGTTTATTATACCAGGGAAGGACGTCCTCTTTTCGATGATTTGATCGTTTATCCAGCGGAACTGATTTGTGATATATATTGATTGTAAATCACACACTTATTGCCTTTATTTTGTTATCATTGTGGCAGCTGCGCTTGTACATCGTTATATGATATTGTTTACTGTATTAGCTCACTAGTTGAGTTGTACTCAGATTTTCTAGGTAGCTCCCAGTTTGTACCAATATACAATATTCCACACAATAAATAAAGCTGTGATAGATACAAAAGTTGTTTCTATATTCCTATGTCAGATAAAGTGCATCTTTATTAACAAGATACAGTATATCAATGGATCAACCACTAATTGATATTCAAACCTCCACACATATAGTCCATAAGTCAATTCTTTTTGTGTTGATTGAAGAAAAACACTCTAGCTGTGTTTTAGTCCAATGTTCATATTTATTTATTTATTTATTATTTCAACTTGCTAACCCACCCTCCCCGAGGCTCAGGGTGGTTTCCAAGCATATATACCAATACATCAAGATAAAAACACATACAGATAAAAACATCTAAAAACATTCTAAAAACATTCTAAAATACCATAACGGTCCTGGTCAGTTACACACTAGTCAGGACAGCAATTCGAGTAGCAGTTATATGCAGTTATACCGCATTTTACGGAGATATAATCCGTTTCAAGAGTAGAAGAAGGTTAAAGGCGGCATTCACATTTCACAGCTACTGAGACATCTTAAGATCCATATTCCATCTCGGTTAATATCAAAAATCAAAGACTGGATGATTTTAAAGACTTTCATACATAACGCCAACTAGTAATTCAAAAAGACCCGGGTTGGCGGGAGAAAATCAATGAATGCCCACCCCACCCCCACCCCCCGTTTCGTGTAGAAACGCTTTTTCAAAACCCTTTTGGTTCTGTCATTATAACAGGGTGTCCAGAAATTATACCAACAAAATCGTCACTGCCAACTTTCCTGTCAGCAAGTGTTGCAGCTTAGCTTTTTAACCCACTGCACCACCGTGGCCCTTAAGGATGGTAAACCACATCAAACAAAGTCAGGAGACAGTCCTAAATAAGCCATTTCATCCTCAAGAATCACATTGTAGACATCCACTGGCTTTTAAAATACCCGGGGCGCAGTGAAAAATATTATTCCACCCTGCTGCTTTCGGACTCTAACACTACAATAACTTACAGTGTTGCTAAGTTCTGTGCTGCTGCTCTTAATATCAGACGGATGATGATTAACACCGTAAGGCAACAATATCCTGTCTTTTAAAATATATTTTTATACTGATTTGTAATCTAATTTTAAATAACTGTTTACTGAGGAGTTGTCCTTCTCTTCTTAGGGCGCTTGTGCCCGCCTTGTGCTGGTCAGTAACCTTAATAAAGTTTTGTTGTTGTTGACACCCACTGTGCTGAAGCGCTTTGTTATCAGTGGAAAAGAAATAAAGAGAGTCATTCTCTCAGCAGCTGGAACACAGATAAATGAAATTTCCATCAGGCTAGCATGGGCCGAGCCAAAAGTGTTTACTTTGCCAATATATAACCAAGTAACTGATACAGAACTCCGGCCCACCATTTCCTAATATTTCTCCATTTTTTCTGTTTCTTAAAGCCAAACTATATATTTTTTAGTTTTTGGTCAGCTGTTCATTATCAAGGTGTCTCAAAAGAAGAGTACAAAATAACCTTACCTTCAAGGCAAATGCATTTGCTTTCCCTTTCCTACAGATTTGTAGGTCATCCCAATCACCTAATTTGCCTCCGTTTTTCACCTGGAGAATATCTCCAGCATCTCCGCACCAGAAGCAATAGGTAAGCATCACAAAACAAGTACTGACTCGGAGATCCATGACTGGGAGTCTGCTCTAGATGAAACATAATGAAACAATGTATATATTTATTTGTCACCTTCCTGAAAAAGTGGAACTCAAAATAGTTCAAAGCATGAAGTAAATAGAATTTAACTAAAACCCACAATGCTTGTAATATTAAACACACACAAACTAATGTCTCTATTGAAAGAGCAAATTAACCACAATTCAAAAATACATTTCTCAAAGGGAAATAAATATAGGATTCACAAAAGATAACTGTAAGGGATCTGGTGGGCTATTCCGGTTAAGGGAGTTACATAACCAAGGGAAAAGAATCAAACTAGGAATGGTTACCCCTGGAATCTGGAGTGATACCTCAGGGCCCTTCTGCACAGCCATATAATCCAGAATATCGAGGCAAAAATCCCACAATATCTCCTGTGAACTGGGTTATCTCAGTCCACACTGCCATATATCCCAATTCAAAGCAGAAACTATAGGAATGTATTCAGCTGTGGGGAAGGGGCCTTAGTCGGTATCTATTTCCCTGAATTCAGTTCCTCATTTTTTTTCCTGAAGAGGCAGCACCATGACTTTTGGCTAATGAAACAAATTCCCTGACTGGCTTTCAGACTCCTACAAAGGAGATGAATTTGCACCCACGTTTTACAGCAGGGCTCCCCAAACTGAGACCGGTGTTCTGGATATGGACCTCCAGATCATTTACCCAGCCCTCACTCAAAATCAATCTAAGTCTGTAACGACTTATTTATTTATTTATTATTTATTTCCATCATTTCCACCCTGCTTCTTCTCAACCCCCGAGGGGGGACTCAGAGCGGCCTAACAACGGCAACGATTCGATGCCACATAGTATACATATAATAAAAGCAAACAGTTAAGAATAAAATACATTAAAATACAGCTATAATTAAAATACATAAAAAATACAATTAACATTAAAATGCATCGTGTACATTCACAACAGTTAAAACAGTATTCCATCCATAAGAATTAGGTCTTGTCCACCGGATTGCCATCTCAATCCAATCAAAGTGCCGTATCGTGCTAAAGTGCAAACGCTTGGTCCCATAACCAGAATTTCACTTTTTTCCTGAATGCCAGGAGGGATGAAGCTGATCGAATATCAACAGGGAGTGCGTTCCACAGAAGGGGAGCCACCACCGAGAAGGCCCTATCCCCCATCCCCACCAACCGCATTTGAGATGTAGGCGGGAGCGAGAGCAGAGCCTCCCCAGGTGATCTTAAGGTACAGGATGGGATGTAGCGGTTGATGCATTCAGACAAGTAAGCTGGGCCAGAACCGTATAGAGCTTTAAAGGTCAAAACCAGCACTTTGAATTGAGATCGGAATTGGACAGGCAGCCAGTGGAGCTGACACAACAGGGGGGTGGTATGCTCCCTGTATGTAGCTCCCATTAGTAGTCTGGCTGCCGCCCGTTGGACTAATTGCAGTTTCCGAACTGCCTTCAAAGGCAGCCCCACGTAGAGTGCGTTGCAGTAATCTATTCGGGATGTGACCAGAGCGTGGACGACCGTAGCCAGATCAGACTTCCCAAGGTACGGGCGCAGCTGGCGCACGAGTCTTAACTGTGCAAAAGCTCCCCTGGCCACCGCCGAGACCTGGGCTTCCAGGCTCAGCGATGAGTCCAGGATCACTCCCAAGCTGCGAACCTGCATCTTCAGGAGGAGTGTAACCCCATCCAACACAGGCTGTAACCCTATGCCCTGTTCAGCCTTTCGACTGACCAGGAGGACCTCTGTCTTGTCTGGATTAAGTTTCAATTTGCTAGCCCTCATCCAGTCTGACACAGCAGCCAAGCACCGGTTCAAAGTCTGGACAGCCTCCTTAGTGACAGGTGGGGAGGAGTGACAGATCTAGACATCATCTGCGTACAGATAACACCTTACTCTGAAACTCGGAATGATCTCTCCCAGCGGTTACAAGTAGATGTTAAATAACATTGGGGACAGTACTGAACCCTGAGGGACTCCACAAGACAATGGTTGTGGAGCCGAACAGGTGTCACCCAATGACACCTTCTGGCTACGACCCTCCAGGAAGGATTGGAGCCACTGCAACACAGTACCCCCAAGCCCCATATCTGCAAGACGACCCAGAAGGATATCATGGTCAACGGTATCGAAAGCCCCTGAGAGGTCCAGCAGAACCAACAGGGACACACTCCCCCTGTCGAGTTCCCTGCGTAGATCATCTACCAAGGCGACCAAGGCTGTTTCAGTACCATGTCCCGGCCTGAAGCCAGACTGTGCCGGATCAAGATAATCAGTGTCTACCAAGAACCCCTGGAGTTGCGAAGCCACCACACGTTCCATGACTTTGCCCAAATAGGGGAGATTGGAAACTGGCTGATAGTTGACTAATTGAGTGGGGTCCAGTGATGGTTTTTTCAACAGCGGTTTTATAACAGCTTGCTATTATGGACTTGAAAGCACACTACTACTACTACTACTACTACTACTACTACTACTACAATCCTTTTTCACTAGCCAAAAGCATGCCCACACTTCCCATGGAAATACTAAGTTTGTATGTGTTAAAATTGTTCTTCATTTTAATTATTGTATTGTTTAAAGTGTTTTTGCACTCCAAATAAGATATGTGCAGTGTGCATGGGAATTCATTCATGTTTTTTTCCAAATTATAATCCAGCCCTCCAACAGTTTGAGGGCCCTTCTTTTACAGTGTGGGGAGAAAAGTTGTTGAGGCAGCCACAAAATGGCTGTAGAAGAAGTAGGAGAAACCCCAAAATAGAGTCGTGGTGAGCCTATGTTATCCACGTCACATGTAGTCTTGCAAGAGTCCTTCTTTTAAGCAGAACACCTTTCTCCTTGGATTTGACTCTGCATGAGATTAAGTCGAGGATGTGTGCATTTTATGCTTCCTGGCCTCTCACAGACATTGCTAATGACATAAAACCATCACAAGAGAAAATGTAGATGTCCCTAGTGCTCTTTTAAATGTAAATATCGGGAATTGAGTTATGGTCTTCTTATTTCCCCATCACATCTACCAAGATAGGAGCTGTTATATTACTTACGTTTCCACAGCTGCCTGTGTTCCTATGACTGGACTAAGAGAGAAGCTGAGGGAACAGTGTGTGTCCGAGTGGGCAAGGCTACGAAGAAGATCAAGAGATCAAATGTGGGAGTCACCACGTCAGCACGTTCTATGCTCTGTTGCTTGATTACTTAAAATAACAGACTTAAGGCTTTGATCCACCCTTTCTTCTTTTCTATTTTTTTAATGATTTTTATTTCCAGGTTTTTTTGTATACATACAAACAATAAAAAAAATCTATCTATATGTGATGGGAAACAGACCCGGATTACGCGATTGTGGCACCCTAGGCCACACTCTTGAAGCGCCGCCCCGCTCTGGGGGGCGGGGCCGCTTGCGGGGGGCGGGGCTGCTTACTGGGGGCAGGGCCGCTTGTGGGGCGCCCCCGCTGCTCGCACCCCCCTCTTTCTTCACTGACTGAAGGAAGAGGGGCGGTGCCGGCGCGAGCAGCAGGGAGGGGGCGGCGCAGGGACTTCCCTCCGCCCCCTCCTCTCTCTCGCGTCAGGAGGGGGCGGAGGGAAGTCCTAGGCCCCCTCTTCCTTCACTGACTGAAGGAAGAGGGGCGGTCGCTCGGCACCGCCCCTCTTCCTTCACTGACTGAAGGAAGAGGGCGGGCGGCCGCACCGCCCCTCTTCCTTCACTGACTGAGGGAGGGGCGCTTCCGCCGCTGCACACATGCACACTTTCCCCCCCGATTTTTAAAAACCTTTTTTGGGGGTTCCAGATCTGCCGCCCCCCCCCCCAAAGGTGCCGCTCTAGGCCCTGGCCTAGGGTGGCCTTATGGGTAATCCCGGCCTGATGGGAAAGGTAAGATATCGAACTTTTGGAAAGGGGAAAGGGCATAAGTATAGGGAATGGATAAATATAGGTAATATCAGGGAGGGAGAAAGGGGTCTATGACTTCCAAATCTTCTTTTGCTGCTTTTATCTTACTTGCATGTTCTAATGCACATACATATCTTTCCTTTATTTACATTTTATTTTTCCTGTATTGACTTCTCCTGTATTTCCAATTTGTCCAATATTTCTTATTATAGTCCAAGGGTATAAGTTTTATTTGTTTTTTTCTTTAGTCCTAATAATTATCTTTGAACTCTTCGTATAATTTCCAATCGTTTTTTTAATGGGTCTTCCATAAGAGATTTTCAGGGCAAAGGTCAATTTGTCCATATTCTTTATTTCATTCACTTTTCTCAACCATTCTTCTGTGGTGGGCAAATCTTTTTGTTTCCATTTTTTTGCATATTCTATTCGCGCTGCCGTAATCAAGTAAGTAAGCAGAATATCTTGATTTTGGTCCAATTTCATTTCCTCGTCTATTATTCCCAAAAAAAGTATTCTGGTTTCATACTAATTTTTATTTTTAATATTTTTTCACATTCTTCTCGTATTTTCTTCCAAAAGGTGTTTACCCTGGGGCAAGTCCACCAAGTATGGTAAAATGTTCCCACCTCCTTTTCACATTTCCAACATTTGTTGTTTGCTGTTTTATACATAAGTCCTAATTTTTGTGGAGTTATATACCATCTATAAAACATTTTGTACCATTTTTTTAATGTCTATGGTGTGACGATTTGACTATATTTTTGGGCCAAAAGAAGCCCAGGAGGAAAAATCCCTTTTTGGTGGGTGGCCAGTTAATGGTCTGTTTTGGAGGAACGGCCATTGTAAGGTTAGGGATCCCAGGTTAGGCTGAGTTAGCCTAGGAAAAGGGGATATGGAACCTTAGGGAGCCAGTAGGCAGTTGGGCCATGCACCAGGGGAGGATTGTCAGTTAGAATTTAAAAAACTGACAGTTGGATGAGCAGTTAGGCAGAGGGGATGCTCGGAACTCTGGAGAGGGAGATGATAGTCAGTCTCTGACAGAGAAGGTCAGAGTGAGTTTAGCTCCTGAGTGAGTTAGCAGCATTTTGCTGGGTTTTGTAGGACTCTAGCTGAGAATAGGCAGAGTCAGGTAGTTATAGGTAGCAGATAATATTTCAGCAGTATTATCTGTGGTGCTGAGTTTAATAGTAACATTGTTTTAAGAATTGTGCCAGTTTTCTAAGTAACCACACGCTCCATCGCTTCATTGTAATCATTACGCAAAGTGCCTGTGATTCTCTCACAAGTTGTTCAAATAAACTCTGTTATTTCTTGTTCATCAAGTCCTGCCTCCCTGTGTTTCCATCCTCCCTGGTTTTAAATGGTGGCAGCGCTAAAGAAGTAAAACCTCTCCAGCCTCAATATAAAAGTACCCTGTAACTCTGTCCAGCCTAGAGGGATTAGGCAAGCCCTCACCACAGTATTTGGTGGCAGCCAGGTGTTTGAAAAAGCATCTCCCTCGCCACATATGTATATTTGATTTTTCTTCTTCCATATTTCTTCCCATTCTTTCAATTGTATTGTTCTTCCGATATTTCTTGCCCATTTTATCTGCATTCTTTTATCAATTCTCTTTCGGTTGCTCATTCTAATAATATGTTGTATATATTTGTAATGTTCTTCTTTTCCTTTTTTATGATTTTATCATAACATTCATCCTTATCTGCAAAGCCTTTTTCCGTGTCACTTTTTAAGTAGTCTTTTATTTGCATATATTGTAGCCAGGAGAATGATTTATATTGATTAGTAATTTCCTCCTTTGTCTTAAGGCTGAATTCGTCTTTGTCTTTTTTTAATACATCTTTATAGGATGGCCAATCAGACCATCCTAATAATCTTCTCTGCCCCGCTTCAAGTGGGGATAACCACAATGGTGTTTTCGTATATAATTTTTCTTTGTATTTCTTTCCATGTCTTAAGTAAGGAGGCTCTTATAAAATGATTGTTAATTTTTTCCCCTTTTTTTCTTGTTCATACCAAAGGTAAGCGTGCCAGCCGACTCTTAAATCGAAGCCTTCCAAAGCTAAAACTTTTTCTCTTTTTAGCGATATCCAATATTTTATCCTAGTTAGGCTCGCGGCTTCATAGTATAGTCTGAGGTCTGGTAAGCCAAATCCTCCTCTATTTCTTATTCCAATCAAATGATCATATTTAATCCTTGGCTTCCTCCCTCTCCATACAAATCTCAGTATTTCTTTGTTCCATTCTTTAAACAATTTATTTGTCCTTAGAATTGGGAGATTTTGGAACAGAAAGAGAAATTTGGGTAGAATATTCATTTTGATTGTGGCAATCCTTCCCATCAAAGATAAGTTCAGATTTTTCAATTTCTCTAGGTCCTTTTTCATCTCTTTCCACTTTACTGTGAGTTCTTCACCGTTATTTGTATTCCCAGGTATTTGATCTTTGTGACTATACGCATGCCTGTTGTTTCCTGTAGTTCTATTTGCTTCATAGTCCCTTTGTATCTACCCTCTAGTATGGCTGATTTAAGGGCATTAAATCTGGCCCAACTAAAAGGAAGGCGAAATTTTGGGATATTTAAATTTTCTAAATATTTGGCACCTCCCAAAGAGTGAAATGTTAGGCCTAAATTCAGTGGAGAGCATGTGGAGCATGCCAGGGTCATTGAGGCCTTTTTGTCTATGTCACCTATTCGTTCCGCTAAGATCTGCATTGTCTTTTTATGCTCAAAACCGCTCAGTAAGTTCTCCGAGAGGCCCATCTGCCTAAGTTTCTGATTTAATGCTTTGATTTGGTGGGATTTAAAGAGGTCTTCTTGAATCAAATATGTATATCCCACTTCCGGCCCTTTGTACATCTTCTCCACCCAGTATCCTAGGGCCCTTCTCCAAGCTAGTGATTCGAGTGAGGCTGTTCCTGATTCCAATCTTAAGACAGCAGATGGAACGCAATTGGGGACAGCAAACAGTTTTCTGAGAAACCCTGATTGAACTTGTTCTACTTTAGATGTGAAGCCTGTGATCCATACTGGAATTGCATATAGTAATTGGGCTGTTATCTTTGCTTTGAAGACCTTTGTTGCAGCTGGGATATACTGGCCCCTTTTGGTGTAGAAAAAGCGAATTATTGCTTTACTACTAGATAGAGCATTTTGTACTGCTATTTTTTGGTGGCATCCCCAGGAACCTGTGGCCTGGAAGGTAACCCCTAAATATTTAAAACTGGAAACTTGTTCTATTAAGTTATTTCCTATGTACCAGTTATGCCTGGCTCGCTTCTTTGAGAAGATCATAATTTTGGTTTTACTATAGCTGATCTTTAGCAGGTTTTTCTCACAGTATTGGTAGAATGTACTCAACACTCGCTTGAGTCCTACCTTGGTGTAAGATATGAGGGCACCATCATCTGCATAGAGCAAAAGGGGTATATTGGTGGATGAGATTTTAGGGGGATGTCCATCTGGTAGTGAGACATGGGTGGCCAGGTTGTTCAGGTATAGGTTAAACAGGATAGGGGCCAGGATGCACCCCTGACATACCCCTCTATTTACTGCTATTAGTTTTGAGAGGTTGCCTTGCACACCACATCTTACTTGTGTTGAAGTGTTTGAATATAGGCTCTTAATCAACCAGAACAATCGTTTGTCAATTGTAGTCTTCTGCAAATTTTGCCATAGCAAATTCCTTGGAATTGAATCAAAGGCAGCTTTTAGATCGATAAAAGCGGTAAATAGTCCTTTGTGTGAGGGAGTTTGGTATTCTTCTGCTAGCTGGCTTAACACGATACAGTGGTCTATGGTAGACCTTCCTTTTCTAAAACCTGCCTGTTCCTCACCTATTACTTTTTCTGAGTCTAGCCAGTCTAGGAGCCTGCTATATAGGTGGCGAGCGTAAAGTTTGTCCACCACCGAGAGTAAGCTGATGGGACGGTAATTCGCTGGATTGTTTTTGTCCCCTTTTTTAAAATATTGGGATTAGAGTAGATTTTGACCATGAAGCAGGAATTAAGGCTGTGCGGTTGATGTGTGTGAAGAGAGGGGCCAGGAAAGATGTCCACCATGAGATGTTATTTTTTAGAAATTCGGGGGCTATTTGATCTGGCCCTGGGGCTTTGCCATTTTTAAGTGATGAGATCAGACTTTTTATCTCCCTACTGGTCACAGGGGGCCATTATGGTATGTCTATGATACCAATGGAGATGACTGTATTTTCTTCCCCCTCCCTTCTGAGTGTATAATCCGCAATGAGTGTAGATGAAACATAGGCAAGTATATACATATACGCACGGAGCGTATTAATCCGAACACAGGTAAGTGTATACAGAGTATCTTAGTCCGATATCAACCACCGCTGGTAAGTCCGACTGACCATCCGTATTATCAACAATTTAGAACAAGAACCAAAGTTTGAGTGCACCGAAAAGAACAATGGATGGCACCACTGTAAGTTCAATCTGTCCTACGATGTGAAGGCAAGAGTAAACCACTCAAGTGAGTGTAATTATAATTATAAGCTAATATTTCATCAATATTATTATGTAACAAAGTTTGAAAATATCTGTTTCGGTTTTGAAAGTGTTATTTTCTGTTTAATTGTGTAGTACACACACACACACACGCACACACAATATGTGTTGCAGGATGCCTTGGCAAAAAGTTTTTTGCAGTTTAATACCCAGTGCTCTTTGTTCTTTCCATGAGCTTCTATTCAGAGCCATATTAATCGAAGTAAGTCCCTATCATTCAAAAAGCAACACAAAACTGTTTACATGGGATTTAATGGTGAATAAGCTTTATGCTAACATGCATTGGATGTGCTGAAAGTCTAGGTCTCAGTCACAGCATGCGAAGATCACATCGTTCAGTGATGTATCATCCGTAGAACTACCCTGTGGGGGCTGTACCCTTGTCTGAAGTCCACATATAGCACCGCGAGTGCAAGGTCCGCTCCATCCACCAAAATCCCCCCAATTGTGTCCAGTGCCTGTCAGAATATACCCTGCACTGCATATGAATCTGATGTTGTTTGCTGCAGTATTATCAAATCCACCCCCACCTATGAGGTTCCACTTGCAATTGGAAGGATATCAGGTGTCCTTTAGGGCAAACTTTAGGTTTACTCCATGTTCCCCAACTGCCAACAAAAAAAAGTAATAGTGATGCCCTGGGAAAAATGTAAAATGCAGACATGCAATATGTATTTCAAAAAGAAGGCAAAGCACATTAAAGACTTCTCTTACCAGTGGACAATTAACGCAAGACCACAAGCAAGAGAATATGCAATACATGCTGTAAAAAATCTTTATCTAACATTGTATCTTTGTATATTAAACTGCCCTTGCTCGGTTCTACAGACCATGAGAGCTATAGTCAAACTTTTGCTGCTATTGAATTCTAGTTCCTCACCAAATAACAGCTCCCAGGTTTTCAGAGCATTGATCCATGGCAGTAAACGTGGTGTCAATCTGCATTAATTCTCCAGTGTAGGTATTCTCTAAGACATCTAGTTACCTACAAAAACATATTTGAAGCTAGGTATCCACTGTCAGACGAGCAAATTTTGTGCCTCTGACTTTTTCCCTGCTTAAATGTACAACCTTATCTACATTCCTGTTTAAATTAAATCTGTTAGTAATGGTCCTTGATTATGTTGAAGTGATTCTGTCTTCTAAATCAGCTGTTTCAGATTTGATTTGTGTCCCTTTTACTCCTGCATCAACATTCTTTATAAAGATGATGAAAAACATCAGTCCCAGAATAAAACACCATGGTATTCCCAGCTCAATGCTGGCTCCCAAAAATTTGGCAACAGTTTTCTGAATGCCACCTGGTGGCTGTTTTAGACATTTACACAAATCTGTTGTGCAGTGTTTACAGTTGCACACAGGGAACTTCAAGCAAAAGAAAAATCAGCCTACTCAGTAACTCTGATTGGTTACCAGTAAATGTTTGGTTTTTATACCTGTGCCATCGTGCCTGGGCTGTAGGGCTTGAAAAGGGGCAAGGACATGATATCTCTTCCCAGGGGATTGCTTCTTGCCTTCCTTTAGAGGCTTTGGGGCTCCCAAGAACCAAACTGGACACTTTGGCTAACTCAAAAAGTTTATTCTTAAATATAAAACTTGTATGTACTCAAGTTCTTTTCTTAGTTCTCAAAAACAACACAGAAAAGTGTTTACTTTACAGTTTTGGTGCAGATGTGGTCCTGGAAGCTTCAGCCAGTTGGCTCTCCAAAATCAACATCTCTCTCTCTCCCACTCTCTCTCCCTCTCTCTCTCCCTCTCTCTCTCTGACCTCGAGGCAAGGACGCTCAAAGTCCCAGTCAGATGGCCTATCCTCGGCTCTATTTTTGTCAGCAGTAATCTCAAATCATCGCGATTTACTATTTTGCAATTGGTTTCTTTTTTTGTTAATAAATTGGTTACCGCATTGAATCCACGTTCCACTAAATATGTTGAAGGACATTATTATTATTGTTATAAGACTCAATCAGTTGGAAGGGAATCCCAAAGGTATTATTATTATTATCCCTTGCTTGGCGAGAGCAGGAGGAGGGAAGAAGAGAGAGAGACGCACACAGAGATGGATGGTAGCCTATCACCTGGCTCACACAACCGCCCCCACCGCTCCCTTACAGGGGTTCAATGCCCCCCAAATTCTCCTGGGCCTTCCAGCGGCCCCCTAGATTGCCCCACCGCCCACCAGGGGGTGGTACTGCTCACTTTGGGAACCACTGGCCTATATAAAGGGAGGGAACCTTCCTCTTGGCTGCCAACTGACTGTGTTGAAGGTGCTTGAAATTCCTGAGCATCACCCCAATCTTCCGTTATGTAGGGTATGCCGTATGAATCTCAAGATATGCAGAAGTAGTGCTGGAGAATAGCCTGACCAAGGCCTGCCTGCCAAACCTTCCAGCACGTCCTCTCTGTAGGAGCTTTGGTGGCTACTGAAAGAAAAATGGCATCCTTCCCCAAATCACTGGGAGAAAGGGGCAGAGCAAGCTTGATTGGGCTCTGTAAACAATGACAAATAGAAACCAAGGACCAATAAATGCAGCTAAACTTCTAGCAAGCTGCAAACACATTAAAACAAAGCAAACTCTGTGCAAACTGTAACATTCCATCAACGCAAACCTCTAAACTCAAAGTTTTCAATGCAGGTGGCACTCACCGCGCCATCACAATACCTATTTTATATACTTACATTTCTTGGGCCCAAGGGGCTCCTGGGTTCAAGTGCTTAAGAAGTTCTGATCTAGACCACATTGTATCAGGCAGTCCACAGGGATATTACAGAAAATGTTGCTAAACACCTGGGTCAGACAGCAACATCGGACTTTAACTTAATTATTTAAAGGAAATTGTTTCAGACTGATCCTGCCCTCTCAGAAGATAGCAGCAACATATCCAACATACTCTCTTATGAAAAAATGAAAAAATTATTTAAATAATCTCCTTTAATATTTAGATTGTAAGAATTTTAAATTTTATTGTTTTCAGGTTGTGAGCTGTTTTGAGTCTTGATTAAAAAAGAACACCATTATTATTATTATTATTGACAAAGAAAAAACATGGATGTGGCTCACAAATTGAACTTTGAGAAAGGAGACCGAGGGCCTGATTCTTGCAGCCAAAAACAAGCCATTAGGACAAATGTCATCAAAGCCAGAACTGAAAAGTCGATGACAGATGCCAAGTGTAGTCTCTGCAAGGAAGCAGATGAGAGGACCATTTGAGGAGCAACAGGATACCTGGGACGATAAGAGAGACACCTTCACACTGCTTAAGGCAAGTGAATGCAACCCCTTTGTTTAAGGACACTTTTGCAACCTATTCACTTCAAGCTTTTTAGCCACCAGTTGGTTTTCTACTGGTTGTAATAAATAAACCTGTTTTGAGTTCACCCATCTGGAGTTCTTAAAGACCCTCCAGGTTTTCTTTTAAGGGAAAGCTGTAACGCGACCCCCAGGGCCCTATAGAATTCGTCCATCCCTTTAAAGCCCCTTTTTGGGTCCCGGGCAGACGCCACACTTGGCCTGCACTTAAACACTATCGGCGCTGACAAAATTGCCATCTGTCAGCTGCAAAAAGGCGACCTTACTGGGAATTGCAAAGTTATTCACAGATAACGTCACATAGTCCTAGACACTTGGGAAGTGTCCAACGTGTAATTCAATGCAACAGCCAGCATAGTGGTCTTGTTTGCTGTGTAATAATCTTGTTGTGCTTCAAATAACAATAATAATAATAATAGCATTGACAATAATAATCTTTAGACCATGCAGGAAACATCTTGAGGCTTGATTCTTAAATATATGGTGCTCATCCGAATTGATGGATGCTATCATTTAAATATTTTAAAATAATTATCTGATTTGTTTGTTGTCTGCATTTCTCTTAACATGGGATTACAAATCACAAGAAATGGATGACAGATAGACAGAAAGACAGACAGAAAGACAGACAGAAAGAAGATGTGGTGGCAGAGGAAGAAGAGAAAAAGGAGACGAAGAAGAATGAGAAAGAGATACCAACCGTCCAGTAGTGGCTGTTATTGTTTCACGATTATCACAGATAAGACGGATGCCATTCAAACCTGTATCATCCTGCCATGCAAAAATACCTAGGGAGGGCTCTACCTGGTGTGGAAACAGAGAAACAAGAGTGTAATAAAGTCATTGTGAATACCAGGGTTGGTTGATCCTAAAAAATCGTGGTTCTAAAATTAAATGGGGGGGGGATTTTTTTTATTAGTAATAGAAATACTTACCAAAAAAATTCCAAAAAATTCTTAATTGATATGTTATTAATAACGAAATTCGTTAATAGTTCTTATTCCAGCACATGCTTATTCCAGATGGTTTTGGCCTACAACTCCCAGAAATCCTAACAGCTGGTAAACTGACTGGGATTTCTGGGAGTTGTAGGCCAAAACTGTAATAAACCACACTGAATTCTAGATGGGACTCCAAATAGGAAGGAGGAGCAGGCTGCTGCAATCACAATGTTTCGGCAAGGTGTGAGGGGAAAGCAAGCAAGTCTACAGGGGTGGTTACCGCAAGAGTAGTAGTCTATCCACACAAAAGCAGCTTCACAATAATCAACAAAATAGCAACTTCATAATAATAAACTCAGAGCAACTTTACAAAGCAACTTCACACAGAGGTCTTCATAGTAGCAACTTCACAATGATGGATGGATATATCAGAGTCTTGTCGTGCCATGTGGCAGTACTCACTGTACTGGTGAGCGTGGATAGAAATCCTGTGGGGAAGTGTCCTTGAATAAGGCACTTGTGAATCCTGGTGGAGAGAAAGGCAGCCAAGTGTGGCACTGCTGCGCTGGGCGCTTCCATAGCCGCTCCGGAGCTTACAAAGCTTTTTTGGACTTCAACTCCCAGAAACCACCACCAAGCAAGAGTCCAAAAATGGTAACTTTTCTCAGTTTTGCAAGGAAAGGAGGAGGAGCAGATCAATATTTGTATAGAGAAGACAACCCCCCACTCCTGAGTACTAGCTCTGGCAGAAGCAGAAAGATCTCCCTGAAGAGTGCAAAAGGACTTCAATTCCCAGAAGCCTCAGCACTTAGACCCAAAAGAAAGGGATTGTGGGAATTGAAGACCCCCCAGCCCTGCAGTCAGGATTAGTTTTATTCCCATCCCAAGTGTGTGCATACTTATTTAAAAGGATAGGATCCAGATATCCTACACTGGCCCTCTGTGATCTTCCAAGTGTGCTTTCTTTGTCTGGACTTCATTTCCCAGAACCCCTCAGCACTGACTGTTGGAATTGATAGAGTGTACCATAGTAATGAAATGTTAATTTGTGTATGTATATCTTTAAATGCTATCTCAGAGTAAAGATGCAATGCACACTGCTGGAGCAGAAAGGGTTAACCAGCAGTGTTATGTAGAGTGGGAAGTGACGAAGGACACCTGGCCTAACTTCCCTCGGCGTTTTGTATAAAGCCTTGTTATCTAACCTTGCCGAGTGCTCTCTGAGAGATTGTGCTGAGCAGTGAGGTGGATTTGTTTTTGTAAGTAAAGAATTGTTTTATTTTGAACTACCGACTCAGCGTCCTGGTTTATCTAAGAAGCTTCACAACACCAAACATACGCTGCAGAGAATTAAAAATCCTAACAGTGGTTATGGGCCCTCTGCCAAGGAAAAAGTGGAACGGCTCTATCTGGCAATGCCTTTCCTCTGCATGCTCCACAGGTTGGCAGCCAATCTTCATCTTCTTAGTCTGCTTCTCCTCAGGCCTAAGGACATGTACTGCTCCTTCTAGCCTTGGCATCTCCTCCTCAAGCCTGCATGCTCCTTGCTGCTTCTTCAATGGTTCCACATCAGCCTGGCAACTATGGCAACATTCTGTTTTCCCCTCAGGCTGGCAACCATTGTCCACATCTTTCTGCACAAACACTTTTTCCATTACATCCAAAATGCTCCTGCATATTGCAATGGCATTGTGCAATTTCTCCTTTGTCAGTAGGCACTTCACACACTGGACAAAGTCATCAATTTGCAGCTCACCTCTGGCTTGTAGGTTTTCCATGCTCAGACCATTCTTTAAAGTTATGGTCAATTCCATTTGCCATCTCTGTAAGTGGATTGCGTGTAGACATTTCCACTTTTACTCAGAAGATCTCCTTTTCTCGGATTCACAGCCCAGCCTCTGTAGTTCAACACTATTTACTCACAGCAGGCACCTGGCGATCTTCTTCACATCAAGGCAGATGGACAGACAGACAGACAGATGCAAGGAGCAGCTGAGAGAAATGGAGCCTGAGGAGCATATAGAAAGACGCCAGAATTACCAGGCCGAGGGGAAGCAGAACCTGTCCTTGGAGGAGCAGCAAGGAGCATGCCAGCTTGAGGAGGAGTCGCCCAAGCCGAGGCTGAGAGACATGGAGCCAGTATTTGCCAATGTGTGTCTGTGGCAAGGAGGTGTTTTATCTGCAATTCAAGGGAACACCTGGCTCGAGATTGCAAGGTTAAGAGAAGCACAGCAAGAAGGTGCCATATTTGTAAAAACATTGGACACCTGGCCCGGGAATGCAAGGCCAAGATGGAGGTGTCTGGAGGAAGAAGGAGAAGAGAACGTGATGATGAATCATCAAGCCAACCTGGAGCAAGAGTGATGGTTGCTGCAGTGGGAAGTAATTCCAGTAGAAGCAGTAGATGGATTTTAGACTCTGGAGCAACTCACCATATCACTAATGATTTGGCGAATTTGAGAAATGTGGAGACTTTATATGGATCATCATTATCTCTTGCAAATAACGAATGTACAACTTTTTAACAAATTTGGAACTTGTTACATTTCTTGTTTAAAAATGTACTGGCAAAAGGTTTTGTTTGTTCCAGAAATGAAGTCTAATTTGTTGAGTGTAGCTGAGTTAACAGAACAACAGTACAGAGTGTCATTCAAGGGAATATACTGTTACATTTACAACAGAGAAGGAAAACTAGTTGGCAAGGGAGTAAAACGTAATAAAATGTATGAAATGTTTGAGAAAGTCAACAGTTTTTGTGTAGAAGACAATGTGGAAGTTATGTGTGTTGGTAGTACAATTCAGCATGACAGATGCTTACATTTGTTCCACAGAGTAATGGGGCATGCTAGCATGGAAGTTTTGAAGAAGACATTAGAGTTATGCCCTGAATATAAAATGGAACAATGCTTTTGTGATTTGCAATACGCAATTTGTGATAAAGTGAAAACTGTGCCTCTAAATTACAACAAGAGATCAAAGATAAAAGTAACCAATTTGTTTGAGGCAGCACATGTGTGTATAGAAGGTCCTTTTGAGAGAAAAGTGTTGGTGGTTCACAATACGCAATGCTCTTTGTAGAACGTTTGAGCCGATTTTCGTATGTGTATTTTTAATGACCTGTCTGAGGCAAAAGAAAAATTAACAAGCTGGTTGAACCTGATTGAAAATGGATATGGAGTGACATTGGGTAAATTGTTTTTGATAAAGGAATGGAAATCTGTGGTGCAGAGCTAAAACAAGTGCTAAGAAATAGAAATGTAGAATGTGTTAACATTGAAGAGTTAAAGGAGAAGAGAGTGTAGCATTGAAGAAAATGCAAGCATTGAGGGAAATGGAGAAATGCATTCTAAAAGACAGCAAGTTCTCACAAGTGTATTGGACGGAAATCCTAAATACTAGCAATTACCTTATGAATAGGTTGTGGGATCAATGCATACAAGACATTCCTTTAGAAAAATGTATGACCGCGTCCCTTGTTACAAATATCTCAAAGTGTTTGGTCAAAAGGCAAAGATGGTTTTGTCAGCAAAAAGAAAGAACCAACAGGAAAAAATAAAACATAAAGAGGTGAAGTTCATAGGATATGCAAGAAATGGTTGTTATAGGTTATTGGATAGCCCAAACACAGTGAAGTTCTCAAAACTAGCATATTTCAGCAAAATGGAAGATTGGAATGAAATTCATTCAAATACTGAAAACCTACATGGGATTCCAGAAGAAAATGTAGCGGGACACTCAAAGGAGGGAGTCCATCTAGTGTTGAGAGTCAGAAACAACAGATAGTGAGGTCTAGATTGTATCATCCTCAAGTGAAGGAAAGAAAGAGAGTTGCAGTACACCTGAAAGAAGACAGGCAGGTACAAAAAGGTAAAGACACCTACATCCCAAGAAAAGTTACATCTAGATCAGTTAAGCAGGAGGTGAAAGAAGAAGTTGGAACAGTCAGTGTAAAATCAAAACGCAAAGACGAAAAATTGCAGAAATATATGTTAGAGCCTTTTTATCACAACCAGGAAAGTTCCATAGAGTTCCTTGTGGAGATGATTGACACTGATGATTGTGTCACAGTCTATGAGTAAAAAAAAAGTGTATTGTGTTTAAAAATGTACAGTATGAGATGTGTGGTGCGTCTATATTGTGTACAGAGGAATGAAGTGATATCTTAAAGTTAAAAGGTTCTGCAGGAAGTGATTGTGTTTGTGATGAAGTAATCCAGAAAAATATGAGACCTCTATATATGTATAACAGCCTCTGTATATGTGACATATGAGAATACTGTATGTAAAAGTTAAAGAATACATTAACAGTGTGGAATGAGAAATTAACATTTAAGAGGGGAATTGTTGGAATTGATAGAGTGTACCATAGTAATGAAATGTTAATTTGTGTATGTATATCTTTAAATGCTATTCTGAGTAAAGATGCAATGCACACTGCTGGAGCAGAAAGGGTTAACCAGCAGTGTTATGTAGAGTGGGAAGTGACGAGAAGGACACCTGGCCTAACTTCCCTCGGCGTTTGTATAAAGCCTTGTTATCTAACCTTGCCGAGTGCTCTCTGAGAGATTGTGCTGAGGAGTGAGGTGGATTTGTTTTTGTAAGTAAAAGAATTGTTTTATTTTGAACTACCGACTCAGCGTCCTGGTTTATCTAAGAAGCTTCAATAACACCAAACATACGCTGCAGAGAATTAAAAATCCTAACACTGACCAAGCTGGCTGAGGCTTCTGGGAGTTGAAGTCTTTTGGTTAAAACAGCCAAAAGCAATGGAAAACCAAAGATTGAGAGCCGCTCTCCAGGGACTCACTCTCAAGTAGCGAGATTTGTTTGGCTGCTGTCCTCTGCGCACTTCTTTCAAGCTTGCCGGCATACAAGCGGCAATACAGGAAACCTTTGCGACGGTTTGTCAAAGTCGCGGTTGTTAGCTAGCGCCGTAAATCAGCTCTCTGGTCACGTAGGAAAACTTTTGCAACACTTGCTATTTTGGCGGATTCATGCAGCTTCACAGGGACAGGAGGACACGATGGTGAGGTGAAGGTGCTAGGTAGGGCTGTAGCAATAAGATGAATGAAGGTGGGAACCGAGGGGGAGCCAGGAAGACAGGGAGAACAGGGAGAACGTGTGTGATTACAAAAATTAAGAATTAATTACAATAATTAAGAAAAATGCCGGCCCGAGGTTCGGTAAACAAAGTCCACTTCGGTTGGCGCTCAAAGTGCGGTAAACATCAAAATTAGCTTTTTTTAAACAAATCGAATCCAATTTCAAATAATTTTTAAACCGCAGAGACCAAGCCTAGTGAATACAGCTACTTTAACACTCATGAACTGGGTTATTAATGTTGCTCTTTAACATCATATACATTTCAAGGAGAATTCATTGGATATAAAAATTTCTCATGCTCAAAGTGTGTTCATGTGCCAAGACATTTCTATTCCACCAAATATCTGAAACCAAGAAGACATAAAATGAAACAGACATAAAATAAATGTGCATTGTTTGTACTGTGGGAAATACCTGACCTATGTACATTCCAGTGTCTGTTCATACTCATTTCTAACCTGTTGCAACATCATGTATTAAAAACAGCATGGTGCTCTTTTTGTCCCAATGTGTTACACTGGATGAAACAAAAAAGTACCTCAGCAGAAAAAGATCTGCTTTTGTCAATTGTCCCTTTGGTCAATTGTTTGTACAAAAGCAATTATGACATAGCTCTTTAGCTAACATTAAATAATAATAATAATAATAATAATGTTAACTATGGAACAAACATGGCATTGTAGACTTTGATGATATGTATTTTGAAATAAAACACAGCACATGGGAACCAAATTTTATTACCCTGTTTTGCTCCAAAAATGTGTAAGTGCTTATTTTCAGGGAACTTATTTTTCGTAATTGACTTTTTAATGACCTGTAATTAGGGCTTATTTTTGAAGTAGGGCTTATATTTTCAGCATCCTCAAAATTCATGCTCAGGCTTATTTTCAAGGAAAGTCTTATTTTGGGGGAAAAGTCTTATTTTGAGTATATTTCTGGTTCACATTTTTATTAGCATCCCCTCCTGTCCCCAATAGACAACATACACATGCCGAAGCATGAAGGCTGAACTGATTGGTACTGAAATATAATAACCAATGTGTCTCAAGAAATCATATCACTCCCTTGTTAAAAGTTTTCCTGGCTACTAATTCATTTCAATCAGAATTCAGAGTGCTGATTATGACCGATCAAGTTATTTATAACTTAAGTCTAAGCTATCTGATAACCATGGGCTCCTACACTGACCATATAATGCAGGCTGAATGCTGGCTGAAGTTAGCTTCAAATTGCAGCAGCTAAACAACACTTACCTCCAAAGTGTGCTGCTGCACAGGTTAAAGATGGTAAAGTTTCCCCTGACATTAAGTCTAGTTGTGGCCAACTCTGAGGAGTGGTGCCCGTCTCAATTTCAAAGCCAAAGAGCTGTCATTGTCTTTAGACACCTCCTAGCTCATGTGGTCGGCATGACTGCGTGGAGCTCCATTACCTTCCTGCCAAAGTGGTGCCTATTGATCTACTCACATTTGCATGTTTTGAACTGCTACATTGGCAGAAGCTGGGGCTTCACTAATGATTTGGCGAATTTGAGAAATGTGGAGACTTTATATGGATCATCATTATCTCTTGCAAATAACAGTACAACTTTTTTAACAAATTTGGAACTTGTTACATTTCTTGTTTAAAAATGTACTGGCAAAAGGTTTTGTTTGTTCAGAAATGAAGTCTAATTTGTTGAGTGTAGCTGAGTTAACAGAACAACAGTACAGAGTGTCATTCAAGGGAATATACTGTTACATTTACAACAGAGAAGGAAAACTAGTTGGCAAGGAGTAAAACGTAATAAAATGTATGAAATGTTTGAGAAAGTCAACAGTTTTTGTGTAGAAGACAATGTGGAAGTTATGTGTGTTGGTAGTACAATTCAGCATGACAGATGCTTACATTTGTTCCACAGAGTAATGGGGCATGCTAGCATGGAAGTTTTGAAGAAGACATTAGAGTTATGCCCTGAATATAAAATGGAACAATGCTTTTGTGATTTGCAATGCGCAATTTGTGATAAAGTGAAAACTGTGCCTCTAAATTACAACAAGAGATCAAAGATAAAAGTAACCAATTTGTTTGAGGCAGCACATGTGTGTATAGAAGGTCCTTTTGAGAAAAGTGTTGGTGGTTCACAATACGCAATGCTCTTTGTAGAACGTTTGAGCCGATTTTTCGTATGTGTATTTTTTTAATGACCTGTCTGAAGCAAAAGAAAAATTAACAAGCTGGTTGAACTTGATTGAAAATGGATATGGAGTGACATTGGGTAAATTGTTTTTTGATAAAGGAATGGAAATCTGTGGTGCAGAGCTAAAACAAGTGCTAAGAAATAGAAATGTAGAATGTGTTAACATTGAAGAGTTAAAGGGAGAAGAGAGTGTAGCATTGAAGAAAATGCAAGCATTGAGGGAAATGGAGAAATGCATTCTAAAAGACAGCAAGTTCTCACAAGTGTATTGGACGAAATCCTAAATACTAGCAATTACCTTATGAATAGGTTGTGGGATCAATGCATACAAGACATTCCTTTTAGAAAAATGTATGACCGCGTCCCTTGTTACAAATATCTCAAAGTGTTTGGTCAAAAGGCAAAGATGGTTTTGTCAGCAAAAGAAAGAACCAACAGGAAAATAAAACATAAAGAGGTGAAGTTCATAGGATATGCAAGAAATGGTTGTTATAGGTTATTGGATAGCCCAAACACAGTGAAGTTCTCAAAACTAGCATATTTCAGCAAAATGGAAGATTGGAATGAAATTCATTCAAATACTGAAAACCTACATGGGATTCCAGAAGAAAAATGTAGCGGGACACTCAAAGGAGGGAGAGTCCATCTAGTGTTGAGAGTCAGAAACAACAGATAGTGAGGTCTAAGATTGTATCATCCTCACAGAGTGAAGGAAAAGAAAGAGAGTTGCAGTACACCTGAAAGAAGACAGGCAGGTACACAAAAGGTAAAGACACCTACATCCCAAGAAAAAGTTACATCTAGATCAGTTAAGCAGGAGGTGAAAGAAGAAGTTGGAACAGTCAGTGTAAATCAAAACGCAAAGACGAAAAAATTGCAGAAATATATGTTAGAGCCTTTTGTATCACAACCAGGAAAGTTCCATAGAGTTCCTTGTGGAGATGATTGACACTGATGATTGTGTCACAGTCTAGGAGTAAAAAAAAGTGTATTGTGTTTAAAAATGTACAGTATGAGATGTGTGGTGCGTCTATATTGTGTACAGAGGAATGAAGTGATATCTTAAAGTTGAAAGGTTCTGCAGGAAGTGATTGTGTTTGTGATGAAGTAATCCAGAAAAAATATGAGACCTCTATATATGTATAACAGCCTCTGTATATGTGACATATGAGAATACTGTATGTAAAAGTTAAAGAATACATTAACAGTGTGGAATGAGAAATTAACATTTAAGAGGGGAATTGTTGGAATTGATAGAGTGTACCATAGTAATGAAATGTTAATTTGTGTATGTATATCTTTAAATGCTATCTCTGAGTAAAGATGCAATGCACACTGCTGGAGCAGAAAGGGTTAACCAGCAGTGTTATGTAGAGTGGGAAGTGACGAAGGACACCTGGCCTAACTTCCCTCGGCGTTTTGTATAAAGCCTTGTTATCTAACCTTGCCGAGTGCTCTCTGAGAGATTGTGCTGAGGAGTGAGGTGGATTTGTTTTTGTAAGTAAAGAATTGTTTTATTTTGAACTACCGACTCAGCGTCCTGGTTTATCTAAGAAGCTTCACAACACCAAACATACGCTGCAGAGAATTAAAAATCCTAACACTGACCAAGCTGGCTGAGGCTTCTGGGAGTTGAAGTCTTTTGGTTAAAACAGCCAAAGCAATGGAAAACCAAAGATTGAGAGCCGCTCTCCAGGGACTCACTCTCAAGTAAGCGAGGATTTGTTTGGCTGCTGTCCTCTGCGCACTTCTTTCAAGCTTGCCGGCATACAAGCGGCAATACAGGAAACCTTTTGCGACGGTTTGTCAAAGTCGCGGTTGTTAGCTAGCGCCGTAAATCAGCTCTCTGGTCACGTAGGAAAACTTTTGCAACACTTGCTATTTTGGCGGATTCATGCAGCTTCACAGGGACAGGAGGACACGATGGTGAGGTGAAGGTGCTAGGTAGGCTGTAGCAATAAGATGAATGAAGGTGGGAACCGAGGGGGAGCCAGGAGAAGACAGGGAGAACAGGGAGAACATGTGTGATTACAAAAATTAAGAATTAATTACAATAATTAAGAAAAATGCCGGCCCCAAGGTTCGGTAAACAAAGTCCACTTCCGGATTGGCGCTCAAAGTGCGGTAAACATCAAAATTAGCTTTTTTAAACAAATCGAATCGGATTTCAAATAATTTTTAAAACGCAGAGGCCAAGCCTAGTGAATACAGCTACTTTAACACTCATGAACTGGGTTATTAATGTTGCTCTTTAACATCATATACATTTCAATGAGAATTCATTGGATATAAAAATTTCTCATGCCCAAAGTGTGTTCATGTGCCAAGACATTTCTATTCCACCAAATATCTGAAACCAAGAAGACATAAAATGAAACAGACATAAAATAAATGTGCATTGTTTGTACTGTGGGAAATACCTGACCTATGTACATTCCAGTGTCTGTTCATACTCATTTCTAACCTGTTGCAGCATCATGTATTAAAAACAGCATGGTGCTATTTTTGTCCCAATGTGTTACACTGGATGAAACAAAAAAGTACCTCGGCAGAAAAAGATCTGCTTTTGTCAATTGTCCCTTTTCCCAATTATTTGTACAAAAGCAATTATGACATAGCTCTTTAGCTAACATTAAATAATAATAATAATAATCATAATAATAATGTTAACTATGGAACAAACATGGCATTGTAGACTTTGATGATATGTATTTTGAAATAAAACACAGCACATGGGAACCAAATTTTATTACCCTGTTTTGCTCCAAAAATGTGTAAGTGCTTATTTTCAGGGGAACTTATTTTTCGTAATTGACTTTTTAATGACCTGTAATTAGGGCTTATTTTTGAAGTAGGGCTTATATTTTCAGCATCCTCAAAATTCATGCTCAGGCTTATTTTCAAGGAAAGTCTTATTTTGGGGAAAAAAGTCTTATTTTGAGTATATTTCTGGTTCACATTTTTATTAGCCTCCACCTCCTGTCCCCCCCCCCCCCAATAGACAACATACACATGCCGAAGCATGAAGGCTGAACTGATTGGTACTGAAATATAATAACCAATGTGTCTCAAGAAATCATATCACTCCCTTGTTAAAAGTTTTCCTGGCTACTAATTCATTTCAATCAGAATTCAGAGTGCTGATTATGACCGATCAAGTTATTTATAACTTAAGTCTAAGCTATCTGATAACCATGGGCTCATCTACACTGACCATATAATGCAGGCTGAATGCTGGCTGAAGTTAGCTTCAAATTGCAGCAGCTAAACAACACTTACCTCCAAAGTGTGCTGCTGCACAGGTTAAGGATGGTAAAAGTTTCCCCTTGACATTAAGTCTAGTTGTGGCCAACTCTGAGGAGTGGTGCCCGTCTCAATTTCAAAGCCAAAGAGCTGTCATTGTCTTTAGACACCTCCTAGCTCATGTGGTCGGCATGACTGCGTGGAGCTCCATTACCTTCCTGCCAAAGTGGTGCCTATTGATCTACTCACATTTGCATGTTTTCGAACTGCTACATTGGCAGAAGCTGGGGCTAACAACAGAAGCTCACCCCGTCCCACGGATTCAAACTGCCAACTTTCCTGTCAGCAAGTTCTGCAGCATAGTCTTTTAACCCGCTGCACCACCGTGGCCCCCTAAGGATGGTAAAGCACATCAAACAAAGTCAGGAGACAGTCCTAAATAAGCCCTCTCATGCTCTGCAGTGAATCTCAAACCTTGCCTGGCAAAATTGGCTTCATAGAACAGGAATCACATTGTAGAAACCCATGTGCTGAAGCGCATTGTTATCAGTGGAAAAGAAATAAAGAGAGCCATTCTCTCAGCAGTTCGAACACAGATAAATGAAATTTCCATCAGACTTGTATGGGCCAAAAGTGTTTACTTTGCTAATATATAACCAAGTGACTGATACAGTATTCAGGCCCACCACTTCCTAATATTTCTCCACTTTTTTCTGTTTCTTTAAGCCAAACTATATATTTTTTAAATCTTTGGTCAGCTGTTCATTATCAAGCTGTCTCAAAAGACGAGTACAAAATAACCTTACCTTCAATTCGAATCCCTTTGCATATCCATGATGACAAAATTCTGGTCTACTCCAAGTACCTAATTTGCCTCCATTTTTCACAGCGAGCACCCCCGGGAGAACATCTCGAGCATCTCCATACCAGAAGCAATAGGTAAGCATCACAAAGCAAGTACTGACTCGGAGATCCATGGCTGGAAGTCTGCTCTAGATGCAACATGATGAAACAATTTATTTATTTGTCACCTTCCTGCAAAAGTGGAATTCGAAATAGCTCAAAACATGATGTAAATAGGATGAAACTCAAACCAGCAATGCTTGTTTTTTTAATTTTTTTTACAGATTCATTCATATTTCTTTTCATTTATTATTTTCTCCCAACTCCTCCCCCCTTTCCCTATCCCCCTCCCCACTTTCCTCTTTATATCTTTATTTTTAACCACGTACACAACTTTTGAAGTCTTTGTGCAATATCTGAATTGGCTTCACCTTCTTCTACCCATTTTATATATGTTGCCCATTTCTCTTTAATTACTTCTGCTTTGTCCTCCTGTGAGTCTTCTTGGGTTGTACATGCGATAATATCTGATTGGACTTGTTCAAATAGATAGTTATTCCAATTTTCCAAATTCCATTTTTTTACATCTCTCCACCCCCAGGCTATTACTGCCTTTCCTGCTAAAATCATTGCTTTGAATAAGTCCTGGTTCTTCACTGCAATGTTTTCATTCACTATGGTTGCCATTAACATAAATTCGATATTGACTTGGATTGTTATTTTGAAAAGTTTCCCCATTTTCCTAGTTATTTTGTTCCAAAACGTTTTTGCATTTTAACAGTCCCACCACATATGTGCATAACAGCCTTTCCCTGCTTTACAATGCCGACACATCGGACTTAGTCCTGTACCCATGTTCGCTAATTGAGCTGGTGTCCTATACCATTTCTAGAGAAATTCCCTTTCTAAATCTTTATATTTTTCCATTTTAATTTTGTTTACCCCCTTCTTTAATTCCTCAATAATTTGTTTTGTGAGTATCTCCTCATTCTGCCATTTATTTTGTAATGTTCAAACTACATATTCCTCACCTTTTATCATTATTTTATATAATTCCCCTACTAAACCTTTCAATGTCTTCTGTCCTTTCATAAGTATGTTCTCAAATTTATTTTCTTTGCTTAAACATTCTCCATATTTCCCTTGTTTGAGTTTGTTATATAGCCCCCCTACTTTTATCCAGTTTTTATTTCCCATTTTTTCTATTATCCTGTCCATGGGGATCAATTGACCATTTATATCGTACATATCCTATTTATCTTTCATATCTTCCCACGATTGTAATATTAAATACACACAAACCAATGTCTCTATTGAAAGAGCAAATTAACCACTATTTAAAAATACATCTCTCAAAGGAAAATAAATATAGGATTCACAAAAGATAACTGTAAGGGATCGGGTGGGCGATTCCGGTTAAGGGAGTTACATAACCAAGGGAACAGAATAAAACTAGGAATGTTTACCCCTGGAATCTGGACTGATTACTCTGGGCCCCTCTACACAACCATATAATTCAGAATATCGAGGCAAAAGTCCCACAATATCTGCTGTGAACTGGGGTATCTCAGTCCACACTGCCATATATCCCAATTCAAAGCAGAAAATGTGGGAATTTTTTCAGCTGTGGGGAAGGGGCCTCAGTTGGTGTCTATTTCCCTGAATTCTGTTCCTCATTTTTCCCCCCTGAAGAGGCAGCACCATGACTTTTGGCTGATGCAACAAATTCCCTGAATGGCTTTCAGACTCCTACAAGGGATATGAATTTGCACCCACCTTTTACAGCAGGGCTCCCCAAACTAAGGCCCGTGGGCCGGATATGGCCCTCCAGGTCGTTTACCCGGACCTCAGTCAGAGTCAAACTTAGTCTGAAATGACTTGAAAGCACACAACAAGAACAACAATCCTTTTTCATCAGCCAAAAGCATGTCCAAACTTCCCATTGAAATACTAAGTTTGTATGTGTTACAATTGCAACAATTCAACTGCGGCTGGCGGGAACGAGAGACAGGGCCTTCTCGGCTGTGGCCCCCTGCCTGTGGAATGCGTTTCCAAGCGAAATACGATCAACTCCATCCTTCCTAGCTTTCAGGAAGAAAGTGAAATCGTGGCTGTGGGACCAGGCCTTCACACAGTAACTGCAGCACTTTATTTGGAACGGTCTGTTTTAACAACAGACATGAAACACGGCTTCCGCCTGTGTTGACGTGATTAATTGTGTTGTGTAGGAGATATAGATATGGGTATATTGAGAGAGAATTGGAGGGAAAATAAGTGCTGATATTAAAAGCAGTGCCACAGAGAGAGAGCAGGTTGTCATGACAACATAGCTCTGAAGCTGCAAGGGGAGGAGTCAGAATGTATCTAACAAGGCGAAGGAGGGAAAGTTAGTCAGTCTGGAATAGGAGCTCAAAGTATGAGGAGCTCAAGTTTGAGTCAAGAAAGAGAGCTCAGTGTGTAGGGAGCTCTGAGAGATTGTTAAGAGGTTTTAAGACAGGAATTATAGCTCAAAATAAGGAGCTCAAGTAAAGAGTTAATAGTCTAGAGAGAGACGAACTCTAAGTGAGGAAAGAGAGCTCAAGGTGTAAGGAGCTCAGGAAGACAGATTAGAGTTTCAGACAGGAATCAGACCTTAAGGCATGAATAGAGCCAGTAAAGGAGTGTATAGTTAGAGAGAGAAGTTAGAAAAGAGGTTTACAATAACCACCTCAGAGAGAGAGAGAGTAAGGGTTAGACAGGAGACTTGGAAAAGGGCTAGTGTGCCTATATCTTGGAGATATACAGCCATTGGAGCTGGGGAAAAGACAATAGTGCTGCTATTAGGACTTTGGATGTATTTTAAATAGTTTTAAGCAACCTTATTAAGCTGTGCCTCTGCGGAAGAAGTATATAAAACTAAGCTATGTACAACAATAAATTGTTAACTGTTTATTCATCAAAACAAACCTCTCTGCGTCAGTGATTTAGAGTCAAGCCTCATTTTAAAACATATTCCTGTCAGAGAAGAGCTCACAATTACCCATAGGGTTTCCCTCACCAAAGGGGGGTTTTCACCTACATCTCTCTCATGAAATAGTGGCTGATTTAAAATAGAGTCTTCTCTTTACTCTTTATAAGTCTGGTGGTTAAGAAAGATAAATGGTGGCAGCGAATACAAGTTAACCTCGAATCTCCACAAATGGTGATAGTGGTGGGATCTGTAAAAGAGGGTCCACCCTGTCCAGCCGGTGATTTGATGTGCCTCGCCACACCGCCATTGATTGATTATTTGAATGTGCATTGTATAGATAGAATTTTAAATGAACTGGATAGCTAATGTTTTAATGTTAATGTTTTAATCTTGTTGTATTAGTGTTTTATATTGTGTATTGTTGCCGGCATATCTAATTGTGCCTTGTAAGCCACCTTAATTTTTCCCCTCCTTGGGGGTTGAGAAGGGCGGGTTAGAAATACAGTAAATAAATAAATAAATAAATAAATAAATGTTCTTCATTTTAATTATTGTATTGTTTAAAGTATTTTTGCACTCCACATAAGATATATGCAGTGTGCGTAGGAATTCATTCATGTTTGGGGATTTTTCGAATTCTAATCCAGCCCTCCAACTGTTTGAGGGCCCTTGTTTTATGGTGTGGGGAGAAAAGTAGTTGAGACAGCCACAAAATAGGAGAAACCCCAAAATAGCGTCTTGAAGAGCCTATGCTATCCACGCCACATGTAGTCTTGCAAGAGTCCTTCTTTTAAGCAGAACACCTTTCTCCTTGGATTTGACTCTGCATGAGCTGAAGTCGAAGGTGTGTGCATTTATGCTCCTTGGCCTCTCACAGACGTTGCTAATGACATAAAACCATCACAAGAGAAAATGTAGATGTCCCTAGTGCTCTTTTGAATTTAAATATCAGGAATTGAGGTATGGTCTTCCTATTTCACCATCACATTTACCAAGAAAGGAGCTGTTATATTACTTACCTTTTCACAGCTGCCTGTGTTCCTATAACTGGACTAAGAGAGAAGCTGAGGGACCAATGCGTGTCCGAGTGGGCAAGGCTATGAAGAAGATCAGGAGGTCAAGTGTGGGAGTCACCACGTCAGCACGTTCTATGCTCTGTTGCTTGTTTACTTACTTTCAAGAACACACTTAAGGCTTTGATCCACCCTTTGTTCTTTTCTAGATACAACTCAATATGCATCTATACTGTTGAGTTAATGCAGCTTGACATCCACATTGACTCTCATGGCTACAAACTATGGAATTAGGGGAATCGTAGTTTTATGAGGACATTAGCTTTCTGTACAAAAACCACAAGTGTCACATCAAACTGCATACCCCAGGATCCCATAATATCAAGCCAGGATAAATACAATTGTGTCCTATTGCATTAATTCTACAGACTTTCTAAGATATATTAAGGCAGGTCTAGTAAATGTTGGAAAGATGAGAAAAAATGTCTGGACAGATATGGTATGTGGTGGTCTCACAAAAGGGCCCCGCAATATTCAAATCAAATGGATATGATGTTAAAAGAAGTGTAAATGTTGAAATCCGGATGAAACTAATGTTTTATTTGGGATCAACTAGAGAGGAAACATGGAAGCTTATGACTATATATGATTACTATGCCCAGTGATGGAAAGAACTAGCTGTTCCAGCATAAGATGAATTGCTTAGAGCAGTGTTTTTCAACCTTTTTGAGCTGCGGCACATTTTTTACATTTACCAAATCCTGGGGCACACCACCAACCAAAATGACACAAAATGACACTCTAACACAGTAATACATATAGTCAATATGTTTTTAAATGTATTTATACACTCAGTGTGAAACCTGGGCCTGTTTCGATGAACACAACATATATATGACTTCCTCTCACATACTTATACATCGTTATCATGTCTTCTCTCAGCCTTCTCTTCTTCAGGCTAAACATGCCCAGCTCTTCAAGCCGCTCCTCCTAGAGCTTGTTCTCCAGACCTTTGTGAAATTTCATCCCAAGTGAAACTTGCTTCCAGTTAACTATGGATGTCATGAAGCTGTTATAAACAGTTCCGGGGGACTCTTGAAAAATCCAGAAAAATATTTTTAAAAAACACATTTCCAAGCGGAGAGGCTCAATTTGTTTCTTGAAAACCTGTGAGGGGGCTGCTAGGAGTGGGGAGAGTGCCAATTTCCCACTGCACACCTGATGATAGCTCACGGCACACTAGTGTGCCACGGCACACTGGTTGGGAATCACTGGCTTAGAGGATGTGTGAATCAGCTGGGTGGATAAACTGACAACATTGATGAATGACAAATTGTTTTTTTTAAAAAAAACTGGGACATACTGTATTTATTACTTTCCTACAGAAAAGATGGGGACAAACTTAAACTGTTTTCTGATTTAGAAGAGTGTTATTAAAACTGTCTTGGTAAGCCTGCTAGAAGTGATAGCTCTTTCTCTGGGAAGTGGTGGCCAGTCAGGTTCTGCCAGGCTGGAGCAGAGGCACCCCAGAGGACCTCAGGGGGATTGTATGAGAGAAGGCAATCCTGTAGGCAACCTGGACTCAAACCATGTAGGGCTTTAAATGTCAATACCAACAACTTATACTTTGCTTGGTAACTAATTGGCAGCCAGTGGAGTGGCCTTAGGATATGGGTGACGTGCTCACTCCTGGTTATTTCAGTAACCAATCTGAATGCTCTATTTTGAACCAAGTGGAGTTTATGAACTTGGAATAAAGGTAAAGCATAAAGAAATTTATACATTTTATAAATCTATGAAATAGATATAGTATAACTGTTATATAAAAGAATAAATTTTCAAACCACTATTGGGAAACCAAATGACAGAAACCATCACTTTGGAAAGAGCGGCGGATTCCATCCACAGGCAGACATTCTGGCTTTTCCCCATCTTTTATGTCTTTAAACTGTGAAGTTAAAGTCAAAGAGTTCCATGTTGATCTTGTCAAGGCGATGGTCTGTGTCTGAGATGAGCATATGGAAGGATCATTTCTAAATATCCTTGCCATGACTATTAGATGTAAATTAGTATGTTGGAATTCCAGAAATCGAATATCTAATGAAGCGGTCATTTAAGTGGCCATCAATAAAGTCCAAAGAATGAAAGGCTTTCATTTTTATCTCAGTCTCATAGGGAAAAGTCAATATCATTTTTTTCTTCTCTTTGTGAAGATTTTTTGGTTATCTAACTCAGTTTCCCCCAGATCTGCTTGGGAGGGATGTTGTTATCCTGCTTGGAAGCAAGAAGGAGGTGGGGGAAGAGGCGTCTTTACTCACTTTGCAAGCCACTTTCATCCATCCCGCATTGAGATGGATGAAAGTGGCTTGCAAAGTGGGTTAAACGTGTCTGCCATTAAGGAAAGACTTCCAAAACTTCCCAAATTTTGTTCATTTTAATGTTTTTTCAAAGAATTTTTCGGAAAACAGTCCAAAATTGAATCACCAGCTTCCCCTACAGCCGAAGCGAGTTTTGAACCATTTTTTTTGATCCACCAACTGTCACGATGCACGGACTTGACCGGCCCCTTAATCACACACACAGAGACGGACTGAAGTCTAACTACTTTATTGAATATAAAAACAGTTCAAAAGGAATATTGTCCATAAAAATAGCAAAAGCAACTCCAAAGGCAAAAAGCAATCAAATGTCCAAAACAGCTTGATAAAGAATCCAAAAGACTTGGCAAGGCTCCGCACAGCAATGCGGATTCAGGAACAAGGAAAGGTACAAGATGCAGGGCAAGACTTGGTAGGCCACTAGCCAGCTTAGCTCCGTGGACCAGCTTCGCTTCACGTCTGCTCAGAAGAGACGTGGCCGAAGTACTGGGGATTCGTTCCCACGGATCCTATACTTAATCTTTCGGCCGAGGTCCCCGACGCTCTAGGCTTCGTCGTCTCCATCTCTGCTCACGGACCTCGGCCTGACTCGGCTAGGGAACCATCCCCCCTGCTAGTCTCGATGCTTCGTCTCCTATCAAAGGTTCGGCCTTGCCTCCCAGCACCTGGGTCTCTATCTCCATGAGAGCTCTCCTCCCTAGATTCTTCCCAGCCGCTCTCTTCCATGTTTTCACTCAGAGGATCCTGTGAACCTCTCCCACCCGGCCGTTCATAAGTTTCACTATCACTGCTTTCCATTTGCACCTGGTTATCTATCTCTTTGTAAGGGTCAAGCCAACCTTCCTCCCAAGCCAGGCTTTCTGTGGGAGAAGGAGGCCCAGTGATGGGAAACTCTCCTTCTGCTAATCCTTCTAAATCCTCTTCAGAATCCAACTCTGCTGCTGCAGGCCCCAATGCCAATGGGACCCCGGTCCTGGCCCCGGCCCCCAGGCACAAATGAGAACTGCTGTGCTACACCAACTCTAGTATCTCTATCTATCTATCTATCTATCTATCTATCTATCTATCTATATCTGCAAAACGTGCTGCAGGATGTCTTGCCAAAAAAGTTTTTTGCAGTTTAATAAACTTTCTCCAAGTTCTTCTGATAGAACCAAATTAGAAATGATATTTGACTCAAAAATGTGTTTCATGGTATAATTGATTATTAAAATGTTTGTTGCCCAATATATAATAAGGTATTTTGGCTTTAATAAGCTATTATCATCCTCTTAATTTGTGTAATACCCAGTGCTCTTTATCCTTTCAGTGAGCTTCTATCCAGAGCATATTAATCGAAGTAAGTCGCTATCATTCAAAAAGCAACACAAAACTGTTTACATAGGATGTAATGGGGAATAAGCTTTATGCCAGTGTTTCTCAACCTATGGGTCCCCAGGTGTTTTGGCCTACAACTCCCAGAAATCCCAGCCAGTTTACCAGCTGTTAGGATTTCTGGGAGTTGAAGGCCAAAACATCTGGTGTATGCCGCGCCCTGGGCCTATAGATGAGTGACTGGGATTGCTGTAAAGGTCCTATGCCCAGGGGTTAACGGGTGCCTTCCTTTCAGGGAGAGAGTTACCACAAAGTCCAAGGACCAAGGCTCTTTGAAACAGTTAGCAGTATTTATTTCCTCAGAGTCACAAAATGCAGGTGACTGGGAATTGGCAAGTTACAAAAATCAAAGGAGACAGATGACAAAAAATCAGTCCCTTTTGCTCAGTCCGTGGGCGATGTACTCTGACGCTCTCCTTCTCTTCTCTCTCTGGTCGATAACCACGGATGGCTAAAGGCCCCAGCTCCTGGATTCCTATAAAAGTGAAGGGCGAACGTCCCTCCTATGATGAATCCAGGGCTGGCCGAAGGCGACTGGAGTCCCACACTTTCCTCTGAAACCTTCCAATATGCTTGGAATAAGCGAATGGACTCCAGCAGTTGTTGTTATTATCTAAAGGGAAATGGCAGGTCAGGGCTGAAGCACCTGAAGACTCAGCCACCAGTCCCTGCAGCGTTGAAATCCCTGGAGGTCACTGAGGTAAACTCAGAAAGGTTTCCCCCTTTTATAATCTTCAGAATTGGAGGGAAATCCTGAGACCCTGATTGGCTGGGACTCTGAGGTGACTTTTTGGAGGGAAAATGCTAAGTGCTGATTAGATGGAAACACTAACTTTGGAGGGAAAATACTGGGTGATGATTGGAGGAAGGAAACAGAGAGAATGAGCCCCTCCCAACCAGGGAAAAAATAACAACCCAGCCCCCAAACTGCAAATAGACACTTTACAACAAAAATGAGGCCTGTAATTTAACACAAGCACATAAAAGTAAGCATACAAATTCAATATAAACAGGCCAAGCTTAGCGCAGGCCGCAATATGGTGACCCACAGGTTGAGAAACACTGCTTTATGCTATCATGCATTGGATGTGCTGAAAGTCGAGGTCTCACTTACAGCAGAAGAAGATCACATCATTCAGCGCTGTATCATCATTTTTACCCTGTGGGGGCTCTATCCTTGTCTGAAGCCCACATATGGCACCGTGGGGGCAATGTCCACTCCATGGACCAAAACCCCCCCAACGTTCTCCTTTGCCTGTCAGAACAAACCCTCCACTGCACACAAATCTGATGTTGTTTGCTGCAGTATCATCAAATCCAGGCCCATGATCACGTTCCACTTGCAATTGGAAGGATGTCAGGTGTCCTTTAGGGCAAAATTCAGGTTTTCCCCATTTTCCCCATCTGCCAACAAAAGTAATAAGAGTGATGCCCTGGGAAAAATTTAAAATGCAGACATGCAATATATATTTCACATAGCAGGAAGAGCGCATTAAAGAGTGCCTATTCTGTTACCAGTGGACAATTAAGGCAAGCAAGAGAATATGCAATACATGCTGTAAAAATATATTTATTTCACATTGTGTCTTAGGTTGTGGTTAACTACACTGTAGAATTAATGCAGTTTGACTCCTCTTTCACTGCCCTGGCCCGGTTCTACAGACCATGAGAGCTAAAGTCAAACTGTTGCTGCTATTGAATTCTGGTTCCTCACCAAATAACACCTCCCAGGATTTAATAGCATTGATCCATGGCAGTTAAAGTGGTGTCAAACTGCATTAATTCTGCAGTGTAGATATTCTCTAAGACATCTAGTTACCTACAAAAACATATTTGAAGCTAGGTATCCACTGTCAGATGAGCAAATTTTGTGCCTCTGACTTTTCCCCTGCTTAAATGTACAACCTTATCTACAATCCTGTTTAAATTAAATCTTTTAGTAATGGCCTTCATTATGTTGAAGCGATTATTATTATTATTATTATTGACAAAATTGATAAAGAAAGATGGGCAAAGACAAAGCATGGCTGTGGCTCACAAATGGACTTTTGAGAAAGGAGACCAAGGGCCTGATTCTTGCAGCTCAAAAACAAGCCATTAGAACAAATGTCATCAAAGCCAGAATTGAAAAGTCGATGACAGATGCCAAGCATAGGCTCTTCAAGGAAGCAGATGAAATGATAGATCACATCTTCAGCTGCTGCAAGAAGATCACACAGGCATAATACATTTGCTCAAATGATTCATTGAAACTTATGCCAAATACCATCTACCTGTGACAAAGAACAGGTGAGATCACAAGCCTGAAAACAGTACGGAAAATGAACATATCAAATTACTCTGGGACTTCCGAAATCAGACTCACTGAGCTTTGGAGCACAATACTCCTGACCTCACGATAGTGTTAAAAAATCAAGTATGGATGCTCAATGTTGCAATACCAGGCAACAGCAGGAATGAAGACAAACAACTGGAAAAGCTGACACGATATGGCGATTTAACAATCAAACTGCAACGACTCCGCGTCAAGGCAGTAAAGGTGGTCCGAGTGGTGATTGGCACATTGGGTGCAGTCCCTAAAGACCTTGTCCTGCACTTAAAAACAATCAGTGCTGACAAAATTGCCATCTGTCACCTGCGAAAGGACACCCTACTGGGATCTGCAACATTATTCACCGATAACGTCACATAGTCCTAGACACTTGGGAAGTGTCCAACATGTGTTTCAAAACAACAGCCAGCATAGTGATCTTGTTCGCTGTGTAATAATCTTATTGTGCTTCAAATAATAATAATAATAGCAACAACAATAATAATCTTGAGACCATGCAGGAAACATCTTGAGGCTTGATTCTTACAGATATCGTGCACAACAGAATTGATGGATGCTATCATTTAAATATTTATTTTTTAAATAATTTTGTCTGCATATCTTTTAACATGGGACTACACATCACAAGAAAGAAAAGACAGACAGACAGACAGAAAGAAGAAGTGATGGCAGAAGAAGAAGAGAAAAAGCAGAGGAAGGAGTACAAGAATGAGAAAGAGATACCCACTTTCCAACACTGGATGTTATTGTATCACCATTACTGCAGTAAAGACGGATGCCATTCAAGGCTGTATCATCCTGCCATGCCGCACCACCTTGGTACTTCTCTACCTGGTGTGGAAACAGAGAAACAAGAGTGTAATAAAGCCGTTGTGAATGCAGCTACTTTAACACTCATGAACTGGGTTATTAATGTTGCACTTTAACATCATATACATTTAAAGGAGAATTCATCTATATATATAAAGGAGACGCGGTCGTGCAAAGTCGTATATAGGCAACGAAACTATAAGTCGCAGAAACACCAAACTAAACAACTGACTGGCCCTGACCACGAGGTACAGACAACAGTAAAAAAACCGGACCTACATACCTCCCAACACCCCAAAACACGATCCCCAAAAAATAGCCAACGGAACTCCCACCCCGGCCACTTCGCTGCCAGCGCGAACGCTTAGAACGTTCGCACATGGCAGCCAGAGCGCCTCCTCCGCCTCCTCCTTTGATCAGGAAGAGCGACGGGGGGGGGGGACTGGAAAGAGGAGGGGAAACCCCTCCCCTCCTCCCCAGCCCCTCCCACCTCCTTCCACGCCCCCTGCCACCGCCCGGTAAGAAAGAGCGGGGGGGCTGGAAGGAGGAGGGAACCCGCCTCCCCTCCCCAGCCCTCCCACCTCCTTCCGCACCCTCCCGGCAGCTTCCCTCCCACCTCCGCCAGGATCGGGACCGGACCGAGGAAGGCCGTGGCGGCAAAGCCCGCTTTCCCGGGTTCTCTCCCGATCCCTGAGGAGGCAGGAGGGAAGCTTTTCCTGGCACCTCTTTCCTCCTCACTCCGCCCCTCCTCCTCCTCCAAAACACCCTCCCACCCCGACTCCCTTCACCCCGCCTCCTCCTCCTCCCTCCCACCCCCTCGCGCCCCGACTCCTTCCCTGCCGCATCCAGGAAGGCAGCCAGCGACAGAGGCCGAGGACGCAGCGGGAAAGGTGTCCGAGTGGCGGAGGGGGCGTGGCAGGAGGCGGAGACACGCCTCCCCCTCCCTAGCCCCTCCCCCCTCCCCCCGCGCCCCCCCCTTGCCGCCCGGTAAGAACCAGTGGTGGAGGGGGCGTGGCAGGAGGCGGAGACACGCCTCCCCCTCCCTAGCCCCTCCCCCTCCCCCACGCCCCTGGCCGCCCGGTTATAACCAGTGGCGGAGGGGGCGTGGCAGGAGGTGGAGACACGCCTCCCCCCCTCCCTCCCCCCCCCCCGCCCCCTTGCCGCCCGGTAAGAACCAGTGGCGGAGGGGCGTGGCAGGAGGCGGAGACACGCCTCCCCTCCCTAGCCCCTCCCCCCACCTCCCACACCCCCCCTTGCCGCCCGGTAAGAACCAGTGGCGGAGGGGGCGTGGCAGGAGGCGGAGACATGCCTCCCCCCCTGGCCCCTCCCTCCCCCGCCCCCCTTGCCGCCCGGTAAGAACCAGTGGCGGAGGGGGCGTGGCAGGAGGCGGAGACACGCCTCCCCCCTCCCTAGCCCCTCCCCCCTCCCCCCGCGCCCCCCCCTTGCCGCCCGGTAAGAACCAGTGGCGGAGGGGGCATGGCAGGAGGCGGAGACACGCTCCCTCCCTAGCCCTCCCCCCCGCCCCCCTTGCCGCCCGGTAAGAACCAGTGGCGGAGGGGCGTGGCAGGAGGCAGAGACACGCCTCCCTCTCCCTAGCCCCTCCCCTCCCCCGCCCCCCTTGCCACCCGGTAAGAACCAGTGGCAAGGGGGCGTGGCAGGAGGCGGAGACACGCCTCCCCCCTCCCTAGCCCCTCCCACGCCCCCCCTTGCCGCACGGTAAGAACAAGTGGCGGAGGGGCGTGGCAGGAGGCGGAGACACGCCCCCCCCTAGCCCCTCCCCTCCCCCGCGCCCCCTTGCCGCCCGGTAAGAACCAGTGGCGGAGGGGCGTGGCAGGAGGCGGAGACACGGCTCCCCCTCCTAGCCCCTCCCCCTCCTCCCGCGCCCACATTTACACACACTTACACATTGGTTTTACACATTCCAACACACACACTTACACAATTCGCCTACTCCCTTTACGGGCCCACAAACTGGCCTACACTCTTCACCAACTTTTAACACAACACATTCAACAAATTACAACATTTACAACATTTTATTTACACACACCCACACCCACAGCCTGCCTCATGGCCGCCACATCGGCTCCTGGCACACACCACACTGCTACACTGCCACACATTACACAACACATACACACTTTTTGCTCTTTTTACATACATTTAATACTTACTGGTTTCAACATTTTACTCAACATCGGTTTATTCTTGGCTTCACAAATTTTCTATTACCACACAAAATATTTCACCACACACATTTCACACACATTTACACACCATACCACACACACCACACACTACACACAACACATACGCATTTTACCACATTTTACACACATTTCACACACTTCCCTGGCTACACACACATTTTCACAACTCACACAAGAGAAATAGAGAGAGACAGAGATACAGAGAGAGAGTCATGGCACAGCAACGCGTGCACGGGTACAGCTAGTAAGGTATAAAAATGTCTCTTGCCCAAAGAGTTTTCATGTGCCAAGACATTTCTGTTCCACCCAAATATCCGAAATCCTGAAGACATAAAATGAAACATACATAAAATAAATGTGCATTGTTTGTACTGTGGGAAATACCTGACCTATGTACATTCCAGTGTCTGTTCGTTCTCATTTCCACCCTGCTGCAGCATGGTTTAATAAAACCAGCATGGATTTATTTATTTATTTATTATTTTGATTTTATATACCGCTTCTTCCCGACAGGCCCGACAGTGTTACATTGGATGAAACAAAAAAGTACCTCTGCAGAAAAACATCTGCTTTTGTCAGTTGTTTCTACAAAAGCAATTATGACCTAGCTCTATAGCTAACATTAAATATTATAATGGTATAATAAAAATGTCAACTATGGAACAAACATGGTATTGTAAACTTTGTAGATCTTTGATGATATGAACTTTGAAATAAAACATAGCACATGGGAACCAAATTTTATTACCCTGTTTTGCTCCAAAAATGTACAAGTGCTTATTTTCAGGGGATCCTATTTTTTGTAATTGACTTTTTAATTATCTGTAATTAGGACTTATTTTTGAAGTAGGGCTTATATTTTCAGCACCCTCAAAATTCATTCTCAGGTTTATTTTCAAGGAAAGTCTTATTTTGGGGGAAACAGGGTATACTTGTGTTACACATTTTTATTAGTAGCCCCCTCTTGCCCCCCCCCCCAATAGACAACATACACATGCCAGAGCATGAAGACCGAACTGACTGGTACTGAAATAGAATAACCAATGTGTCTGAAGAAAGCATATCACTCCCTTGTTAAGAGTTTCCCTGGCTACTAATTCATTTCAATCAGAATTCAGAGTGCTGATCATGACTTATAAAGTCATTTATAACTTAAGTCTAAACTCTCTGATAACCATGGGCGCATCTACACTGACCATATAATGCAGGCTGAATGCAGACTGAAGTTAGCTTCAAATTGCAGCAGCTAAACAACACTTACCTCCAAAGTGTGCTGCTCCACAGGTTAAGGATGGTAAAAGTAAAGTAAAAGTTTCCCCTAGGCATTAAGTCTAGTTGTGGCCAACTCTGAGGAGTGGTGCCCATCTCAATTTCAAAGACAAAGAGCTGCCATTGTCTTTAGACCCCTCCTAGCTCATGTGGCTGGCATGACTGCATGGAGTGTCATTACCTTCCTGCCAAAGTGGTACCTATTGTTGCACTCTAGACCTGAAGGATCCCTCAGTAAACCACTTGAGACCAGCCGTGATTAAATGCTTTATTTAGAATAAATGGATAGAATAAAAGAGTTAAGAATATAGTCCATCGATGCCCCAAGCATCAGGGTATTGCAATGCAATAGTCCAAAGGTAAAGGTTCAATAAATGCAGAAATAGTCTTGATGCCCCAATGGGCTAAATCTAGGATAAGTTCTTGGCAACAAAGGCTTGTCAAATAAGAGAGTCCAAAGGCTGGAAGGCCCACTGGCCCAGGCTTGATTTTCCGTGAAGCTTGGCAAGGTAGCTAAACGTTGGTACGAGATGCCGCGCACCTCTGGGTCTTAACTTAAAAGCCCCCCAAGGCTTTTATCTATCAGACGCTGGCTGCGTCGTAACTGTTGGGCTTCTGTATTGATCTGAGTATTGTTTTCTGTCAATTAAGCTGGCTCTCTGTAGTTAAAAATTCACGAGTCATTTATTTTAAAAATAAAGCTCTTTAAATAAAATATGTTCAGGCACAATTAAACGACAGTATTAGCAAACAATAGTCCATAAGAAACAACATAAACCTTCTGTCTTCTTATCGACGTCCTCCTCTGCAAAGTTGCTGGCTTCTTCAAAACAAAATTCCTCATCCCAAGGTCAGTCTTTCAGCTGCCTTATTTTATACAGGGATAGCTGCAAAACACCTACAGCTGTAACTTTTTCCAGCACCTTCTGGAGGCTTCAGGCTTCAAGTAAATTTGTAACAAACTTACTCCAAGTAGTCCCATTTACAATAAACACATATTTTACATTATTCTTACATTTTACAATATAATTTGCCCACTTACATTTTTAATCTCAACAGGCTCCTTTCTAATTATATTGTACAAATGATAACTAACAAAACCATTTAAACACAAACAGACTACATTTTATGCACTAACAGCAATTAACCCCATTTTTGCACATAACACTTTATGTTGCATGGCTGGTAAAGCTTTGGTGAATATATCCGCAACATTTTCTTCAGATCTACAGTACTGTAGAACAATCATACCCTGTTTTAACAAATACCTCACATTCTGATATTTTACTGCAATGTATTTCGTTTTGCTTTTCATGCTCTCATTCATGGCCAAAGCTATGCAGGTCTGTGAGTCTTTATTCACCACTATGGGTTTTTCAAACTTTAAACCCAGGTCAATTAATAACTGCTGAATCCAAATTAACTCATTCCCTACTTCCGATAGAGCAGCAAATTCTGATTCCACTGTAGACACAGCAACCGAACTTTGTTTTCTGGATCTCCAACAAATGGGTTTGTCCCCATACTTGACAAAATAACCTGTCACTGATTTCCTGTCTCCCTCATCAGCAAACGAACTGTCAACAAAACTTCCAGCTTCTCACTTTCCAACAAAGGATAAAACAAACTATAACTCACATTTCCTTTTAAATACCTAAGTACTCTCTTCAAACCCAACCAATCTTTGGTTGTAGGACAAGCCACTTTTCTACTTAAAATGCCAACTGCATAAACAATGTCAGGCCGTGTCCAGTTTGCAATATGCAAAACACTACCTATCACTGAATGGTACAACTGTACATTTGGAAAACGTTCTTCACATGTCTGACTCAAAAAATCTTCAATCATTGGAGTCTGTACTGGATTTGCATCTTTCAGCCCAACTTTTCAATCAACTGATGTATCTTCTTTTTTCTGACTAAGGAACACACCATGAGTGGAATTCAACACTTCTACTCCAAGATACTCTTTAACACTTCCAAGATCTTTCAACTTAAAATACTTACTTAATTCCTTAAAACTTTATTAAGGACGTCATCTGACTTAGCCACCAAACACAAGTCATCTACATAAATCAAAATAAAGACTTGTTCTACTCCTTTACTGCTTGTATAAACACATGAATCAGCCTCACTAGAAACAAACCTAATTTCAACAAAACTTCATTGATGCACAAATGCCAACATCTGGCTGACTGACGTAAACCGTACAGGGCCTTTCTCAGTCGATACACATTGTTGTGGCTGACTTTACAACCTGGTGCAGGTTCTAAGTAAATCTCTTCATCAAGTTTAGCATTCAAATAGGCCGTCTCAAAAATCAAAATGTCTCATTTTGAAATCATACTGTTCTGCTAAGGCCACTAACATCCTCAATGACTCTGCCTTCGCAGTAGGAGCGAATGTTTCATCATACGACTCATGCATAACCTGCGAACAACCCTGTGCAACTAACCTTGCCTTGTATTTAAAAGAACCATCAGACAATACCTTTTCTTGAATACCCAACGGAACCAATTACTGGTTTCCCAACAGGTCTGAACACAATCTCAAAAACTCCTAAATCAACTAAAGATTTATACTCAGTGTTCATAGCCTTTTTCCAGTGATCTCTTTCCACTGAATCACATTTCAACACATCACTGTACGTTCGAGGCTCAATACACACACCTTGATTCTCTTCAGTCAATACACACTGTACCATGAACCTATCTGGTGGCACTCCTTTATTGGAGCGCTGACTCCTTCTCAAAACTAATTCAGGTTCCACTTCAACCTCAACACTTTCCTGTTGCTCACTGCTAGCCATTTCTTCAGGTACAACACCAGACTCTTCAGATACTTCTTCAACTACTTCTGCTTTTATCCCACTACTGGGCCCAGCTGTTTTAGCTAACTCTGAACCCTGGGATACTGGTCTCTGATGAAATGGGAAGAATACTTCAGAATTTTGATGAATAACAACCCATCCCTGATGTTTCTCAAAATTCGCACTTCTTGAAATCAAAACCTTTCCATTTTCTAAATCAAAACGAAAACCTCTAGTTTTTTCAGCATAACCCAAAAATCTTAGATTCCTCCACTTTCGTTGATTCTTATTCCTACACTGTGATGGAATATGAACATTGGCAAAACATCCAAAATTATGAAAAATACGAAAAATAGGTTTCCTTTGAACAACAGGAAATATGGTGTTTCATTACCACTGAACTCCATGATCTGTTTACAATGTGTACAGCCATATTTATAGCTTCTGCCCAGTACTTTTCACTCATCTTAGCATCATTTAACATACAATTTTTCATTGTTTTTAAGACTCGATTTTTCTTTCTGCCGCGCCATTTTCTTCAGAACAGCTGTATGGATTCGTAAGTTGATGACGAATCCCGGTGGCAGTTAACCAGTTCTCTAACCACTTCACAGTGAACTCACCACCCTTGTCTGTCTGGAAACACCCACCTTGTGGTTAAAACTCCTTTCAACCATGTTAACCCATTCCTTCATTTTGTACCCAGCTTGGGACTTTTGTTTCAAAAAATAACAATAAGTATAGCGGGTAAAATCATCCACTAGCACAAGAAAATAAGATGCATTTCCAAAACTCTTGTACATTGGACCCGCCAGATCTATATGAACAAGCTCAAATGGCTTTGTTGTTTGCCTATTGCTTTGCTTTGGAATGGAACACCTTTTACTTTCTCCTTAGAACAGACAGCACAGTCCAAATAATTATCACAGGACTTAAGTTTTTAATTGGTTACTTTAGCAAGCTGTCTTATAGCTTTAAAGCTAACATGTCCCAACACTCTATGATAATAGTGAATACACTCATCATGAAGAGGCTTGTTTTCAGTTCCTTGCACTTTAAACACTTTCTCTCCTTTAGGAATCTGATACATTTTGTTTACCAATCTGCCCGTAACACAATGCTTTCCTTTAAAGGACACTTCACATTCTTTTGCCCTAAAGCACACTTCATACCCTTCAGCACATAGGCTGGAAATGCTAATTAAACAAAAATCAATTTCTCAATTAACAAAACCTTTGTAAGCATTCTATTTAACCCAGGTACATAAACATCCCCTGGATCTCACATTTAACTTTTGACCCATCTGCAAGAGTAACATTTGTTACTTCAGCTTCTTCCACATTTTTAACAACTTTATATCATTTACACAATGCTCTGTACACCCAGAATCTAACAGCCACACAGGACTTTTTACATTCTCTTCTTTAGTACTCCTTGTTACCAAAACATGAGCACCCCTATTGGAAGAAAAACTCCTTCCCTTTGCCTGCTTTTTCATCTTATTGGGACAATCTCTTATTACATGAAAAACTGCTCCGCATCCATAACACCTTCTAACACTATATACTGCTCCTGACTGCTGGGCGTTTCTACTTTGAGTCCCTTTTGCAGGAGAAGCTGTTTCTTTAAGAAACACATTTCTTTTCTCCTGCTCCATAAGCCTGGAACAAACAAAAATTAAGTGAAAGCTCAGCTTCAGGAACATTCTGCATTGAAAACACAAAATTGTCCCTTGTAGAAATCCCGAAGAAAGGCGCATCCAAACTGGTTGTCTTTATTTCTTTCTGTTCAGGTTTGGCTTGGATCAAAGCTTCATTATCCAGCATCACATTGTCAGCAGTTTGATTTTCCTCCATGCATTTTTACCAACTTACACAGCCATACACAGATATCAGGGAATATTATGGTCTTGGATTATTCTGACTTTGGTGTTTGTGCTATTTCTTATCTCGTCTAAAGCCTGATTTCTTTGATTAAAGTCTCAGCGTGAATAAGCCAACGTGTAGAAAATCTTTAACTATTTCCGTGTCTTTCTTAACTGCTTTGAAGTTATGCAAACAATCATTTCATCTTAACGTTCAACTGTAACCCTGTTTTGCACTTTCTTCCTCCTTTCCCCAGGAGTCATTCCAGATTGTTGTTATTTTCTGGTTTCATCTGTTGATTTTCCTTCCCACAATTTGTGATAGCATCTGCCAAAATCATTGGTCGTGCTCAAGACAACTTTTAAAATAGATTTTTATTGCATTTCCAAATATACATCTAAGACAGTAGGGATAGCTGGGAAGGTGTGTGTGTGGGGGGTGCTGATTGGGAGCGTGTTGTGTGGCCGGGATAGAATGGGGTTGGGATTTAGGAAGGGGTTAAAATTGACTTCCCAAGAGTGGTGTGAGAGTTCTGTTTTTTTGTTACAAGGGTGTAAGTAATACATTAAATAAGTCATAAAGATAGATCTGAAGTTATACATTGTTTTCTAAGTTATTTTATAAATCCATTTAACTCTATTGTGAATTTATGATGTTTGTTTTGAATGTATGTTTTAAAGCTCGACCAGTTCGTTTTTTCTTTCTTGTTGTTTATTCTCTGGGTAAGTAAGTCCATCTGAATCATATCCAGCGCTCTTAGAGTCCATTCTTCCAGGTCTGGGATTGTATCTTTCTTCCAGTGTCTTGCCAAAACAATTTGACTGCATGCACTCAGTAGGAAAACATTTTTCTTGGTTTTATTGAAACTCGGATTAGAAAGTCCTAATAGGTAATGTTGAGGGGTCCATACGGAACCTAACTTTTAATATTTTTGTATTTCTGTGTGTATGTTTTTCCAGTACTTGAACTTTTTGCATTTCCACCATTGGTGGAAATACGTACCTAGTTCTTTGTCACATTTCCAACATCTGTTGGAAATGTTTCTGTTATATTTGGCTAACTGGCCGGATATAGATGCCATCTGAATTGCATCTGATCTGGCTATGGTCTGATCTGGCTACGGTCGTCCACGCTCTGGTCACATCCCGAATAGATTACTGCAACGCACTCTACGTGGGGCTGCCTTTGAAGACAGTTTGGAAATTGCAACTGGTCCCAATGGGCGGCAGCCAGATTACTAACTGGAGCTACATACAGGGAGCATACCACCCCCCTGTTCTGTCAGCTCCACTGGCTGCCTGTCCACTTCCGAGCTCAATTCAAAGTGCTGGTTTTGACCTTTAAAGCTCTATACGGTTCTGGCCCAGCTTACTTGTCCAAACGCATCTACCGCTATGTCCCACCTCGTAATTTAAGATCTTCCGGGGAGGCTCTGCTCTCGCTCCCGCCAACTTCTCAAATGCGGTTGGTGGGGACAAGGGAGAGAGCCTTCTCGGTGGTGGCTCCCTGTCTGTGGAATGCGCTTCCCAGCAACATACGATCAATTCCATCCCTCCTGGCATTCGGGAAAAAAGTAAAATCCTGGCTATGGGACCAGGCGTTTGCACACTAGCACAAGGCAGCATTTTAGATTGGATTTTAATGGAAGGTTGATGAATAGGGCTCAATGCTTTTTATGGACGGAACACTGTTTTTAACTTAAATGAATGTGTATGATGTTTAATGTATTTTAATGTATTTTAATGTTGAATATTTCTGGGGTTTTATATTGTGTTTTACTGTGTGGGCATCGAATTGTGCCTTTTTGTAAGCCGCTCTGAGTCCCCCCTCGGGGGTTGAGAAGAGCGGGGTAAACTGCTGGAAATAATAATTTAAAAAATTGATCCAATTTTTTGTTATTTCCGTTGTGGTGTTGTATTTTAATTTTTCTAGCCAGACTTCCTCCCATTGGCTTGTTAATATTGAGTGTCCTAAATCAATTTATGGGCACGTAGCCATCTTGTCACTGCTCCAAGACACCGGGTGAAGTTATCTGGTACTGAAGTTGTTCCAGGTTCTATTTTTAGGAGAAGCCGGGTGTCATCAGCATATTGGAAACATTCTAATCCAAATCTCCGGACTAGCTTGGCGAGAGGTCGAACATAGATGTTAAACAGCATTGGTGATAGAATAGCGCCTTGGGTACTCCACAGTCGAGAGGGGATTTCTCAGATACTTGGCCCAGCCACTCCACTCGTTGGCTACGCCCTGCAAGAATGAGTTGAACCACGTTATTGCTGATCCTGAATTCCAATAGCAGCTAATAGTTGGATAAGTAGATCATGGTCTACTGTATCGAAAGCTGCGGTGAGGTCGAGCAACACCAGCAGTACTGATCCTCTCTTGTCTAGCCAGCGACGGATGTCATCAGAAATGGCCACCAGAACAGTCTCGGTCCCATGTCCGGGATGGAAGCCAGATTGAAATGGATCCAGGCCATCCATGTTGTCTAAGAATTTCTGAAGTTGGATTGCTGCCGCACGTTCAATCATCTTACTAAGAAATGGGAGGTTAGAGACCGGGCGGTAGTTGGTCAACATCGCAGGGTCTAAGGTGGGTTTCTTTAAGAGGGGGTGGACTATAGCTTCTTTCAGGGCGTCTGGAAAGATTCCCTGCTCCAGGGAATTATTTATTATGTGCATCAGAGGGACCCGGAGCCCCTCTGGGCAATCCTTGACCAACCAAGGACAAGGATCCAAGGAACAGGTAGTTGGTCTTGCTGTAGATAGAATCTTACAGACGGCTTCTGTGTCCAGTAATGCAAATTGGTCAAATTTGGAGCTAATTGATGTTCGTGTTACCTCCCTCTCATTAGCAGACTCGGTCATAGGGGACAGTTGTTGTCGGAGTGCAGTGATCTTCTCTGTGAAGAATTTTTGAAACTTCTCTGCTGTGACAGTTGAGGTATCCGGGTTTCCAGTTTGAGGGGTTGCACTGGTCAAATTACGGACGATTTAGCAGCAGCTATTTGGGAGGTGTTGTATACTTTCTTGGCCTCTTTGGTGGCTAGTTCGTACGTCTTACAGAAAGTTTTGAAGGCTAGTCTCAATGACTGGCTGGGTTTACGATGCCAAATGCCTTCTAGCTGTTTTCGTTTGCGCTTCAACAGCCGCAGTTCTTCAGTGTACCATGGTGAGCGGATCCTACGAGGGCGAAAGGGGCGTTTTGGAGCAATCCGATCTAGGGTGTTTTATATATATATATATATATATATATATATATATATATATATATACATACATACATACATACATACATACATACATACATACATACTAGCTTGTATACTGGCACGCGTTGCTGTGCCCTATTTAGAGATGCGAGAAAGTCTGAGTATGTAAGGGTTGGAATTGTTGTTAGTTATGGTGTTGAAGTGAATTGGGTGTTTTATGTTTGTGCCTCAGCTCTTTGCCTGCAGTCCTTCGGGTTTGACTTGTACCATGGCCAGGACAGATCAGCTGGGGGGGAGGGCTTGTCCTGTCAGGGGATCTCTATCTTCACAGGTGCGTCCAGTGTCTGTGGGGGACTGTTAAAAATCCTTTCCGTATCCTTTTTTAGCCACCTTTCTCAAGATCTTCATGTCTAGCTTACTTTCTGCTCCTCTCTTTTTCAAGATGTCCTGCTCTGTGTCTTTTGCACCCATTGGTCGATGTCCGATGAGGCTTTCCTCATGGACAGGCCATCTGAGGGAGCTCTTCCAGCGCTGGGCATCAGAAGGTACTTGGTGATGACCTCCATCCCTTGGAGCCAGCATATAGAGGGGCTGGAGCACCCTCCTTGGCAAACCCCATTGTTGCTGGATGGTCCTCTTATTAATGTGGAATTCCAAGCCACTGGAGATCTTTTGGGAAAGGAAGAAGAGCTCCCCTTGAATGGTGTTGATCTCCATCATGGTCTTCTGATTTGAAAGTGTTGGAGGAGGCTCTGGCACTCATCTGACAGTTTGTCATGGGTCGGAATGTTCATGTTGGCTGGCCAGTACAGCAGTTATGCAAATCCGCCCTTATTGGCAGCCAATCATGTTGTCAGAATGTAGAGGCTGGGTGAGTCTTTGGCAGCCCCGGAGGATGCTGGGAAATGTAGTTTTATTTTTACTCGTTGTTTTGGGGGCCTTTTAGGTTTTGGGGGGGAAAAGTTTCTTTGCTACAAGCGTACCTTGCTTGAGGCCTATTTCTGTTGGCATGTTTTGTGTTTCTGCGTTGTGAGGTTTCTCTGTTTGAAGTAGTCTTCACATGACGGCTCTTCCTATATATATAGGAACACACACACACACACACACCTCAAGACAACTTGTTTATGTTGCAAATTACTTGAAGAGAAAATGTTTAAATGTGGCTTATTTTGATCTTTTTCTTTGAGATAATAATCTTGGAAAAAATTGGGATGGGATGTGAAGAAGAATCATGAAATTGTTAGCAAATTGTTGCATGTTGCTTTAAAAACATTTTTAAAAAGAACGTGCAGAGATCTATCAGATATGGAGACTTTAAAAAATCTTTTTTTATTCTCCATTGGGCTGGGCTCTGTGTGCAGAGCATAAAGTGTCATATCCTCCAGCACTTCACAGATGAAAGCTGGGACACAAACCACACCAGAGGGCAAAAGTTTTAAACGACAAAAACAGGCCAGTGAAGCAAAGCTGCAGCAATTTGCTTTTGCCTCAACCTAGAGCAAGATTTTGCCCCTCTTTCTCCTCTACCTTTTGTTAACTAAGTGCAAGTTTAACTGCATTGTTTAAATAATTTATTTAAGTCTCTTTTAAATTTTACCTTTCATGTGCTTTTTAACTATATCACATTTTACGGTGATAGCTACTTTACGCCCCAATATGGAAAAAAAGTGAGATACAGAAGCATACAATAACGATAACGGTTTTTGCTTTAAATACAGCTTGCAGCAATTAAGGTGCAGGCAGTCCCCAAGTTACGAACAAGATAGGCTGTGTAAGTTGAATTAGTATGTAAGTCAAAACAGGTACATTTTTTAACTGTAACTCCAGATATATATGGTAAAAGGTAAAGGTTTTCCCCTGACATGAAGTCCAGTTGTGTCCGATTCTGGGGTGTGGTGCTCATCTCCATTTCTAAGCCGAAGAGCCGGCGTTGTCCGTAGACACCTCCAAGGTCATGTGGCCGGCATAACTGCATGGAGCACTATTACCTTCCCACCAGAGTGGTACCTATTGATCTACTCAGATTTGCATGTTTTCGAACTGCTAGGTTGGCAGAAGCTGGGGCTGACAGCGGAAGCTCACGCCGCTTCCCATATTCAAACCTGCGATCTTTCAGTCAACAAGCTCAGCAGCTCACCTCTTTAACCACCGGATTCTCCTCTATGGGTCTGAAACATGGGTCACCTATCGCCAACACCTATGACTCCTCGAATGCTTTCATGAGCGCTGTCTTCGCACAATCCTAAATGGACACTGGACTGACTATGTGATGAATGTTGCTGTCCTTGAGCAAGCAGGGATCACCAGCATGCAGGGCCGTAGCCAGGATTTTGGTTCGGGGCTGAGACTGGGTGGAAGAGGGTCTACCCTAGCAAACATTTTGTATTGTTATCCCAATTGTAGCGGATATCTGGAGTCCCAAAATTCCCAGGCAAATACTTCTAACTCTCAGGCGGCGACTTCGTGCGGGCACAGGAACGAAGGACGCAACAATTGATACTGGTCCAAATGAAGCCAATTTATTGATACATCAGCTGACGGAGTCTGCCTAGCATAAGGCTGCCATGGCAGAGCTCCGAACAAGACCCAGCATTCAAGTTTTATACATTCAATGGCTGCAAACCCCTGGCCCTGCCCATCTTCATAACTTGCAATAGGCTGGCATTCATGAAACCACATTTCACTACCCAATTAAACAAAGCACTGTTCAGCATTACATTTCTATTTGCTAAGAGCTGTGTCGCAGCATTAATTCTTTAGTCCCATTGTTCTATGTTATTGCCTTATGAGCAAAGTGTTCTTGAATTGCAACATTTCTATGCCGTGCCTCTTATTCTCGTCTCTGGCTGCTAGCATGATTTCTGGCAAGCTATCTAGCTATACTAAGGCCAGTTATTCTAAAACCTTTGCTGTGCATCACTCTCCTCTGACATCACTTCTGCTAAAAGCATCAATTCTGCTTTATTCCTCTCTTTTTCTTTGTAAGTAACGCTGCAAGGAGTTACTTACACAGCATGCTTGGACCAGCCAGGATTTTGGTTCGGGGTCTCCCCTAGCAAACCTTTTGTATTGTTATCCCAATAACCCCATGAATGTGGGATATAATGAGCATGGTGATCAGATCATGATATGAATAAACATAACAGTTTAAATAATGTACCAGTAAGGCCTTTTGGCGGACCACCCTGAGAATTTCGGGGGGGGGGGCTGAAGCCCCCTTAGGCCCCCGGCTACATGCCTGCCAGCATGGAGGCCACGCTATTGAGAACACAGCTGCGCTGGGCAGGGCGCATCTCTAGGATGGAGATACTAATCTATCCCTAAGATACTGAAGCAGGTTTGGTACTTTTCCGAGCATAAAAAGTACAGTCAGAGAGTGATGCTACTTGCGTGTCAACTCTGAAAAAGAGGGTTTTGGTGTCTGGAATCAGACAGGCACATGCTATGGAAGACTAACACCCTGATTAAATGCATTTTAATACACTCTGTGCCAATTTAAACCATATAGACTAGATGAGTGGGAAACAGTGCAGTTTTGAGCTATGAAAGTTAATGGGATTCTTAATGTGAATGGAAAACACCATTGCGCATGGCAAAAGTCCGACCTTCTTCACTGCTGGCAGGAAGCCCGGAACTAATGTTGCAAGTAAAAGAACAGAGAGAGGCTCAACATTGATAGCTTGCACTGTGAGAAAAGAATACTTTATAGATGGCTATTGTTCTCATATTTAGTGATGACAGAGAAATGATGTAAATGATTTGTGCAGTGTTTATTGGATTAATGAAATGCCATGTAACAACAGTAATCACCAGCCAATTATGATTGTTTTAACCATAAAGAAGGGGTGGGTTTAACTGGATGGACTCCATTGAGGTATAAATATCTTTGTATGAGATGTATCGGGGTCTTTTGCCCCTACCTGCAGCTGTGTTCTGCTGGCAAATACCCACCAGCTGGTGCCAGTAAATAAACCTTTTTGCTTTTCACCCTACTTCACAGTTGTCACGTGTTCTCCCTCATCCAAGTATCCGCACGTTCGGGCAGCGTTGGTAAGGTTAACTTGGTACTTGGAGTTCTAGAACTCCCGGTTCTGCTTCATTTTGGTGACCCCGACGTGATCTAAAAGGTATCTAGATGGGTCTGTGTTGAGGGAAAACGAACGTGATCTCCGTTGATGACAGCGCTTGCTCTCCGGCTAGTAAGGTGAGGCAATTCAGGAGGGCTGGTAAGGGGCGCCCCGCTTGTTTTTGACCGTTTTTGCACTGAGCCGGCCACCTGACTTGCCCCAAACGAACGCCGGTGACCCAAGAGAGACTGCAACTAACGTTGAGGGTGAAAACAAAGCCCAAAGGAAGAGGCTGGCTGGGAAGCGGCCTCTGGAGAGCCGGCTAGTATAAGTCCAGGACACCTTAAGAAGGTGCCCAGCCAAAGAGGGCTAGCAAACTGGCATAAAAATAGCAGAGGAGTCGGAGGGGCGACGTCAGGTCCGATCGCCAAAGAGCCGGCGCAGCTCGATTGGTGACGTGGGAAGGCGAGACGCGAGTCCCAGGGTCTGCAGGACATCGGCAAGTATAGTTTATTTCGTGCACTTTAACATTGAGGGAACACACATTGGGGAGGGATGGATAAAAACATCATATTGACTGTAGCAACTATGTTATATTTCTACCCCCCTATGGATATGGACGCTTATAGTAGTGGAAAACCCATCAAGCTATTAGGAATGGTTTAGAACCCAAAAATAGGAAATCAAAAATCTAATTTGGGGGGGGGGATTTTTTTGATTAGTAATAGGAAGACTTACAAAAAAATTTCTAAAAATTTCTAAAATAACTTAATTACTAACGAAATTCGTTAGTAGTTCATATGCCAGCGCATGCGTATTAGATGGTTTGGCCTACAACTCCCAGAAATCCTAACAGCTGGTAAATTGGCTGGGATTTCTGGGAGTTGTAGGCCAAAACTTGAATAAATCACACTGAATTCTAGATGGGACTCTCCAAATAGGAAGGAGGGAGCAAAGGAGGGAGGGAGGGAGGGAGGGGGTATTCTATTGTTGGAAGCAGCAAAAGAAAGGAGGAGGAGCCCCCTCGCTCCTCGCTGCCTCTCTCACCCCGATCCCGAGGGAGCGAGGGGCCCAAGTTTGCCCAGGCTGGTCATATACCTACACTCCATGCACATGCAATAATACAGCAGTAATAACAATGGGTATAAGAAGAGGTAAAATTCAAACCGAAGTATTCTGACTGGTCCCTCCTCATGCGGTGCAAACGGGCTCTTCTCTGTGAGCCCGAAAAGCCAGCGTTTTCTGCTTGGGTGCACACACATACATATTCTTTGGGGGATTTGCTGCAGAATCTTCTCTATGAGCCCGGATTCTGCAGCAAATCCTCCCCCAAGAATATGTATGTGTGCACCCAGGCAGCAAACGCTGTGCCCGGGTTTTGGCTTTGGTTTTGGCCGGGGAGGGGAGGCGGGACAGGGAGGAGGAAGAGAGCTAGCTCCTCCTTTTGGCGCCCCCTCCCTACCTAGGGCGGGGAGCCACCAAAAAGGGCAGAAGGCGGCGCCAAGAGCAGCGCGTCTGAGGCCTGGCGTGACGCGCTGCTCTGGCGCCTACCTCCTTTTCGGCGGCTCCCGGCCTAGAAGGGAGGGGCGCCGAAAGGTGAGGTAGGCGGTGCCAAGGGCAGCGCGCCAGGCCTGTGACCTGCGCTGCCGTTGGCACCGCCTTCTGCCCACTGGGGCCCCTCCTTCCTAGGGCAGGGGAGCCGCCGAAAAAGGCAGAAGGTGGCGCCAAGAGCAGCGTCACAGGCCTGGCGTGACGCGCTGCTCTTGGCGCCGCCTACTCCTCCTTTCGCGGCTCCCGGCCTAGGAAGGGAGGGGCGCCGAAAAAAGGAGGAGTAGGCGGTTCCAAGAGCAGCGCATCACGCCAGGCCTGTGACGCGCTGCTCTTGGCGCTGCCTACTCCTCCTTTTTCGGCGGCTTTAGGAGGGCGGGGCCTGGGC
>JARBWK010000004.1:182969380-183000299 GCA_030556195.1 Anolis apletophallus
GACCCTAATCCGAATCTGGATCCTCTTTGACCCGTTGCCAACACGGGAGTGAGGCTCAATCTTCTACAGTATCTGCAGTGGCTCCATCAGAAAGTGCTGGGGGTAACACATTTCTGAGTGGTTAAAGGCAATGAACCTTGTGGTTGTCACAGCAAAATGCATGACATTAGACAGCGATGTCAACCCTCTAAGGAAGGAAGTGTATGAGACCTTCTCTTACTTAGGCAGTGCACTTTGGAAAGGGAATCCCTTCCTGATAAAAAATTTCAAGTTCTACTTGGCTGACAGAGAAAATGTGGGGCCTTGGCTTCAGGGTCTTTAAGTAAAAGGTGCGGGTGCAGGTGTAGGAAGGAAGCCCAAGGGGCTTCCGGTGCTAAGCCAACAGGCTGATTAATGCCGGGGGTTAACTTGTTCCCCCCTGGGGCATTAGAGGCATTATTGGCATTGTAGGTGGAGATTGTTCTCGGGGAGGGGTGTTTGGCTGCGGTTGTTCCTGCGGTGGGCTCTGGTTCAAGAGGACCCTAATCCGAATCCGGATCCGGATACTCTTTCACCTGTTGACAACGCGGGACTGATGTTTTATCTTCTTCAGGATCTCCACTGCTTCCTTCACAAAGTACTGTTGGTATCCCATTTCTAGACGTTCTGCTCTGCAGCAACACAAGCCTCTCAGGGAGGAGCGTTTTGCCGTGATTGCTCTTACAGGAATCCTTGGAACCATGGCAGTAGAGTTTCTTGAGTTCGAGGAGCCATTGGAGTTCCGCCGGAGCTTTCAATGGCAGGCCAACAGGCTGGTTGATCCTGGGGGTTAACTTGTTCCCCCCTGGGGCATTCTTGCCATTCTTGGTGGAGATTGTTCACGGGGAGGGGTGTTTGGCTGCGATTGGTCCACCGGCACCAGTAACCCTTACAGCAAAGTCGCCGGAGATATTGAAGGTGCAGAAAGCGTGGGAAGGAGAAGCAGGAGGAGGAGGCCCGAGGGGATTCCAATCGTAGTCCGACGTTCTGTCCTTGGGGGGGGGGGTGACCCCCAGGGTCTTTAAATTAAAGGTGCAGGTGTAGGAAGGAAGCCCTAGGGGCTTCCAATGCAAAGCCAACAGGCTGATTAATCCTGGGGGTTAACTTGTTCCCCCAGTGACATTACAGGCTTTCTTGCCATTCTTGGTGGAGATTGTTCAGGGGGAGAAGTGTTTGGCTGTGATTGGTCCTCCGTAAACCCTTGGAGCAAGGGCAGCAGAGAATTCAAAGGCAGATAAGCGTGGGAGTTCCTGTGGGCCTTCCAATGGCAGGCCAACTGGTGAAGTTATCCCGGGGGCATTATTGGCATTGTTGGTGGAAATTGGTCTCGAGGAGGAGTGTTTGGCTGCGATTGGTCTGCCGGTAACCCTTTCAGCAAGGCCAGTGGAGATTTTGAAGGTGGAGAAGGCATTACAGGCATTATTGGCATTCTTGGGCTTGAGAAGAGAGGTGAGCTGTGCAGGCTATAACACAAGTCAGGGTTAGAGTAAACTCCAAAATCATTCAAAAACGCTATATATTCAAATCATATCATTCAGTTTATAACACAGATGTTGAATTTCAAAGTATAACATATACAGAGCTTTATAGCTTATTCCACTCTACCGTATCCGGGGCGCAGCCAGGACGACGCAACAGTCCATTCCCCAATTTGGCAATTAAGGGTGTCAGTCCCGGACATTAGATTAAAGGAACATTTCTCTACAAACCCTAACACCACCGAAGAAATTAATCCTCTACAAAAATTCAGATCCAAAAGTACCTTCATTCCTCCCACCTCGTCCCACGCAGTGCGCACCTTTGAACAAATAGTTTTAAGAGAGATAAATACTGCAAATGCTAATAAAACTAAGACCTATGGCAACTTATCTGCTTCTGACATTGATATATTAACTAAACTGGGGAACAATCCTTCTATTGTTATTAAAAAAGCGGATAAATGTGGCTCTGTAGTACTGTTGGATAAAGATATCTATGTGCAGGAATGTCTTGGGCAACTTTCAGATGAAAACTTCTACGTCAAACTTCCCTGTGACCCCACTCGCCGGTTTTCCACTACTATTCGAAATACCATTGAGGAAGCGGTAGCCCTGGGCCATATTTCTAACCAAAAAGGGGAATATTTGTATGTTCATAACCCTAAAACACCTAATCTCTATATTTTGCCCAAAACGCATAAAAAAACATATCCTCCGCCCGGAAGGCCAATTCTCGCCTGCTGTGGCGGTCTCCTGGAACCGCTCTCCAAATTCCTGGACTTTCATATTCAACCATTTGTAAAATCTACACCAGCGTACTTGAAGGATACTACTGATTTTCTTAGGAAGATTGATACTTGTGTCTTAAATGATGGAGACATTCTTTATACTATCGACGTAGTCTCTTTGTATACTCACATCCCGCTTGGAGACCTCAGGCCTATGCTATATGATGTATTAGACCACAGAGAAGATAAAACCACTCCAACGAGTTTTCTAATGGAAATTTTTGACATCTTATCTGATTATAATTATTTCCAGTTCGAACAAGACCACTATCTTCAAAAAAATGGAATTTCCATGGGGCAGGCCGCCGCCCCCTCGTTAGCCAATATCTTCATGGCCTTCTTAGAAAAAGAATTCATTTTTGGACCTAACCATCATCAATTTTCATCTAATATTCATTATTATTATCGTTTCATAGACGACATTTTTCTAGTGGCCAAAAAGGGTATACCCCATCAAGAATTCGTCTCCTGGATGAACAATTGGCATACTTCGATCTCATTCACTTTTGTTTTCGATGAAAAAACCATACATTTTTTACAGTCTTTAAAGCGGGAGGTACTTTAAAATGCAAAAACTACCGCAAACCTGTGAGTACTAATTCCTATCTACATTTTAATAGTCATCATCCCTTCAAGCTCAAGTACAACCTTCCCTATACTCAATTTTTAAGAATTAAGAGGAACTCCTCAAGACAGGAAGACTTTGACTTGGAAGCTACACGTATGGAACAGGATTTCATCCAAAGAGGATACCCTAGACAGATTGTGCAGAATGCGCGAATCAAAGCCAACAACAAAGACCGGAATTCCCTCTTGCAACCTGCTAATAGACAACCTTTAAACCGACTGGTCTGGCCCCTTACCCTGACTCCTCAAAATCGGAAGTACACAACTATTATTAAGAAATACTGGCCACTCATTTCTGATATTAAGGGCCTGGAATTCCCCCCCAATAATTGCATCCAAGCGTACGAGGAACCTAGGCCAAATCCTGACCCATGCCAATCATATTAGACCTACTAAATCCAATCTTTCTCCAGGCAGCAGACCGTGTGGGAATTGCTCTGTTTGCCCAAACATATGCACGGACAAGTTTATCTTCAGTCCAGCCAAAAACCATAATTTTCCTATAAAATCATTCGCTACCTGCACATCCTCCGGGATAATTTACGCCATCACGTGCAGCTGCCCTAAAACCTACGTGGGTATGTCGATTAGAACATTAAAACACAGATTCATCGAGCATCGGAGTAGGATAAACAATAATAGTACAGAAATCCCTTCTATCAACACTGCATGGAAAAACAACATTCCCCTGCGTCTTTAAAACTCATGGTGCTGGAAAAGCCTTTCGTTCCTCCACACGGAAACCTCTCCCAGGTGCTCCGTAGGCTTGAAGTTTTATGGACAATTAAAATTAAATGCGAATTACCTTTTGGCCTTAATGAGCCGGCCAGCTTACACTCCCTTTTGATTTAATTTAAATAAGTACGTCCACAGGTAAAATTACCTTTATGGTCACCTCGCCGGATCGAGACGAGGTTGTGCTAGGATCTCCTATACTCATGGTATGCTATGCATTGCGATTACGCCTTTAAGTATTGTTTAAATGTGGGTTATGTTTCTATTTGCTACTGCATGATTCTTTATATGTATATACATTCTAGGACATGAACCTAAACATGGACATCTAGCCTTGACAAAGAATTTCGAAACGGAATCTGTGGCCCCGATGTGTTTTCTATGACCTTCCGTCGGTTTGCCCTATTGAACTACTAGGAGCCTAAACTGGCGGCTCCGGTTCGTTTTCGTCCTATGGTACTGGAGTACCTTGGCCTAATGCCTGCCCTCTAACCGTCTATTTCCATTTGGAACTTTATGATTTGTCCGGGACTGACACCCTTAATTGCCAAATTGGGGAATGGATTGTTGCGTCTTCCTGGCTGCGCCCCGGATACGGTAGAGTGGAATAAGCTATAAAGCTCTGTATATGTTATACTTTGAAATTCAACATCTGTGTTATAAACTGAATGATATGATTTGAATATATAGCATTTTTGAATGATTTTGGAGCTGTGCAGGCTAGCAGGCCAAATGGCCTGGGAGGTGTCTATGGGCAGCACTGGCTCTTTGGCTTAAGAATAGAAGGGAGCTGACATAAACCCATAACAAATTAAAGACACACATAGAATAAAGTTAGGGGAGAACTGACAGGAAGGAGAGAAGACGATAAGGACAGAAAGTGATAGCGTAGCGAAGGAAGAAGGAAGGAAGGAAGGAAGGAAGGAGGAAAGGGAAATAAAAAGTGAACAAAGGAAGGAAGGAGACAAAGGAAAAAGTAGAGAAAGGGGGAGGGAAGGAAGGAAAGCGAAAAGAAGGGATGTGGAACCAAAGAGCAAAGGAAGGAATGAAAGAGGAGGGTAAAGAAGGTCACAATTGTACTGAGAGCTAGTAGCTAGCTCTTATATTTATGTTATACGTGTACAGATCCATTGAATTGCACTGCAGAGGGGAATGTTCCCCCATTGATTTTGACTGTTTCCCTGCTTTTCCTACTTTAGAACCAATTTAGAATTTCGTTAATACTTACGTTACATTTTAGAACTTTTGGAAATTTTTTTGTAAGTATTCCTTTTACCCATACAAAAAAATCCCCCCCCCCCCCCATTTGATTTTAGAATCACGATTTTTGGGTTCTAAACCATGCCTATAGACTGCTGGCAATAAATATTAAAAAGGCTTCAGAGCAGCTTTTAAACTGATTCCTAGGGGAAAGTCGACAGGAGCTGGGCAGCTTCCGGTTCGAGAGGGTGAAACGCCAAGTATGGAGGATGAAATTTACGCACAAATGGCTGAGTCAACAGAAAAGATAGAAAGTAGTCAAGAGGTAGGACATGGTAGGCTTTCTACAAATTCTCATAAACAGCCAAAGTTGAAAGGGCATCAGAGCAATAAATATAAATGTCTGTACGCAAACGCTAGAAGCCTTCGAACAAAAATAGGGGAGTTGGAATGTTTGGCAAAAGAAAAAAATATTGATATTATTGGCATAATAGAAACCTGGTGGACAGAGGAAAACAATTGGGACACAAAAATTCCAGGTTATAAACTGTACAGGAAAGACAGGAGAGGGAAAAATGGTGGCGGTGTGGCCTTGTACATAAATGAAGAGCTAGAATCTCATGAATTAGAATTTCAAGAAAATTCAAACTCACCTACAGAAACATTGTGGGTAAAAATCCCAGGACAAAAAACTAATCTAGCATTAGGGATCTGCTATCGCCCTCCCAACCAAACTCCAGAAGCAGACTGCTATCTGGAAAATGAAATTAAACAGGCCTCAAAAAGCAATAAATTAGTCATAATGGGTGACTTCAACTATCCCCGAATAGATTGGCTAAATTCTTGTTCTACGCATGAAAGAGAGACAAGGTTCCTCGACATGCTAGCTGATTATTCCCTGGAGCAGATGGTCATGGAACCAACCAGGGGAAAGGGGATCCTGGACTTGGTGCTAACTAATGAACAAGATCTCGTTCAATATGTCCTTGTAACTGAGCCCATAGGTACCAGTGACCACAACACAATAACCTTCAACTTAAGTTTGGATAGCAAACTGTCAGTGAAAACTAACACAGAGACCTTAAATTTTCACAAAGGGAATTTCACCAAAATGAGAAAAATAGTAAAGAACAAACTAAAAGGAACAGTAAAAAAAATCAAATCCCTCCAGAATGCTTGGAAACTGTTTAAAAATACCTTAAAACAAGCCGAACTAAAATGCATTCCTAAAATAAGAAAGAGGCCGGGAAAGTCCAAGAGGACATCGGTATGGCTTACAAATGAAGTAAAAGATGTGATTGGAAAGAAGAAAAACTCATTTAAGAAATGGAAGGCTCTTCCTACTGAGAAGAACAGAAAGGAACACAAGCTCTGGCAAACTAAATGCAAAGCAACCGTCAGGAAAGCCAAGAGAGATTTTGAGGCACATATAGCTAAGAATATTTTAAAAATAGCAAAAACTTCTTTAAGTACATCAAGTAGAAACCCAACTAGAAAAGCAGTTGGGTCACTTGATGAAAATGGTAAGAAAGGGACAATAAGTGAAGACAAGGAGATTGCTGAGCGGCTAAATGACTTCTTTGCCTCCGTTTTCACACAGGAGGACAGACAACATATGCCTGCAGCTGAGTCAGTTTTTTTCAGGGAGGGAATTAAATGAATTAAACCAGATAGAGATAAACAAGGAAGATGTTCTCACGTGCCTTACTAAACTAAATGTCAACAAATCACCAGGGCCAGATGGCATCCACCCCAGAGTTCTTAAGGAACTCAAGTGTGAAATTGCTGAAATTCTAGCCAAAATATATAACCTTTCTCTAAGATCAGGCACTGTACCCGAGGACTGGAGGGAGGCAAATGTAACTCCGATCTTCAAGAAAGGATCCAGGGGTGATCCAGGAAATAATAGGCCAGTTAGTCTAACCTCAGTTCCAGGCAAAGTGATGGAAACCATTATTAAAGAAAAAATCACTAAGCACATAGAAGAACAGGCATTGCTGAAGGAAAATCAACATGGTTTCTGCAAAGGCAAATCATGTCTTACTAACTTGATAGAATTCTTTGAGGGTGTAAATAAACACATAGATAAAGGGGACCCAGTCGATATTGTTTACCTTGACTTTCAAAAGGCTTTTGACAAAGTCCCTCACCAAAGGCTCCTAAATAAGCTCTTCAGCCATGGAATCAGAGGACAGGTCTTGTCCTGGATTGGAACCTGGCTAAACTGTAGGAAACAAAGGGTGGTAATAAACGGACATTTCTCTGGGTGGAAAGAGGTGAGAAGTGGCGTACCCCAAGGTTCAGTTTTGGGTCAGTTACTTTTAATTTATTCATTAATGACCTGGATGTAGGAGTAAATTCTGAGGTAGCAAAGTTTGCAGACGACACTAAATTGTTCAGGGTAGTTAAAAATGAAACTGATTGTAAAGAGCTCCAGAAAGATCTCTCGAAATTAAGTGAATGGGCAACAAAGTGGCAAATGCATTTTAACCTAAACAAGTGTAAAGTCATGCACATCGGGGCAAAGAACCCCAACTACACCTAGCAATTGATGGGGTCAAAGCTTTCCGAGACAAACCAGGAAAGGGATCTTGGGGTTTTGGTGGACAGCTCAATGAAGATGTCAACCCAGTGCGCAGCAGCAGTGAAAAAAGCAAATTCTATGCTTGGCATGATCAGGAAAGGAATCGAAAATAGGTCGGCAAATGTTGTATTGCCTCTCTACAAATCTATGGTGAGGCCACATCTGGAGTACTGTGTACAATTCTGGTCACCGCACCTCAAGAAGGATATAACGGAACTGGAAAAGGTACAAAGGAGGGCGACAAAAATGATCCAAGGGATGGAGCAGCTCCCTTATGAAATCAGGTTGCAAAGCCTTGGTCTTTTCAGCCTTGAAAGACGGCGTTTAAGAGGTGACTTCATCGAAGTGTATAAAATCATGCATGGGATAGAAAAGGTGAATAAAGAAAAAATATTTTCTCTGTCACACAACACTAGGACTAGGGGGCACTCCCTAAAGCTCCAAGGTAGGAAAGTTAGGACTAATAAAGGGAAATATTTCTTCACCCAGAGGGTCATTAGGTTATGGAACTCATTTCCAGAGAAGGTTGTGACAGCTGTCAGCCTGGACAGCTTCAAGGCAGGATTAGACAAATTCATGGATACCAAGGGAATCAGTAGCTACTGAAATGGACATCCAAGTGCCACCTCTGTGTTGATGGAGGCAGGCAGGATTTTCCCCGGGTACTGGTTGTGGGGGGTCAGGAGCAGGTGAAGGTTTTGCCCTTCTTTCTGCTAGAGATCCCTGCGTACAACTAGTGGGCCACTGTGTGACACAGAATGCTGGACTAGATGGGCTGAGGCCCGATTCAGCATGGCTCTTCTTATGTTCTTATGTTCTAATCTCAAACCTTGCCTGGCAAAATTGGCTTCACAGAACAAGAATCACATTGTAGAAACCCATGTGCTGAAGCGCTTTGTTATCAGTGGAAAAGAAATAAAGAGTCATTCTCTCAGCAGTTGGAACACAGATAAAACCAATTTCCAATCAGACTCGTATGGGCCAAAAGTGTTTACTTTGCTAATATATAACCAAGTAATTGATACAGGACTCCGGCCCACCATCTATATATATAAAGGAGGACCCGTCGTCGAACGACTGCCATAGGCAGAGAAAACTTCCAAGGCAGAGACACCAAACTTGGCAACAAAAATAGGCCTCAGGCAAGGAAGGTTGTTAGCAAAGAACCTTTCCCCCCAAAACCTAGAAGGCTCCCAAAACAACGATGAAAAAAACTACATTTCCCAGCGTCCTCCGCGGCCGCCAGCGAATCCGAGTCCAGGAGCCGATCCCGAGTGACGTCAGCACGCGCCGTGGCCCCGCCCCCTGCGTCCTGCACGCCTCCTCCCTCCCTCCTCCCTTCCTCCAGTCAGTCCGCACCGGAGGACGCCGTCTCCTCCCCCACAATGCACCGTGGCAGGCAGCCTTTGAAAAAGCGGCGTGGCTCCTTCAAGATGGCGGACTTGGATCAGCTGCCTGATGGGAGTGAGTAGCCTAGCCAGGGACCCGCTTGCCACGCGCTCGGCCTCGCCGGCAGATTCCCCCCTCCCCGGCTCGGCCGCTCTCTCTCTCTCTCTCTTTGCAGAGGCCCGGCCTCCCTCCCTCCCTCTCAGGACGGGACGCTCGCAGTACTGGCAGGTTTACTGTGGGGGCTGCTGAGGCGGCTCCGTCTCCTCCCTTTGGCGCCCGGCTTGGGCCCTTCTTCTCCCTCGGAGGAGAGGCCCGCTCTTATATAATCCCCGCTTCTCGCTTTCGAGGGGAGCCGTGCCCTGGCTGGCTGAACCCCGAGCTTGAGAGGGGAAAGCAGGGCGGCGTTGCCATCCAATCCCTTCGGCCTCGTTCCTGAGGTGCCAAGGCAACCCACACAAAGGGAGCCCTCTTCGCCGCCTAATTGGGGCGCTTGACGTGTCATTCAGGCCTGGCGCCTTCGCCCTTCATTCAGCTCTTTTCTTCAGAGTCGCGCTTCCCTTCAGAGGACGGCGAGGGCGACAAAGGCCAGGCAGGCCCCGACTCCTGCCCTCTTCCGTGAATCCAGAAATGTTGACACCAAGCGGCACACGACCACGGAGAGCGCCCTGATTGTTTACCTCCTGGGCTGGTGATGTGTGAGGAGGGCAGGCCTGCTTCCTGGTCGTTGGCTCAAAGCAAGAGGTGTGTTGCATTGTGTCCACTGCCCTTCACAGATTAGGGAGCTGGGCCTGAACTTTATTTATACCCCGCTCCCATCTCCCCAATGGGACGCAGGGCGGCTTACAAGAGGCCAAGCCCAATAACACATCATAACAACATAACAGCAAATAATAAACTTTAATACAATCAATATACTTACACCCAGGCAATAACAGACAGCTAGCTGGGAAAGATAATTATTATTATTATTTATACCTCTCCACCATCTCCCCAAGGGGACCTGGGGCAGCTTACATGATATTATTAAAACATTGTATATCCACAAGCATTGCAGAACGCCAGCAACACCACACACCGACAACTCCCCAGGACTTCAACATCCCACCCACCAGAACAACCCACAACGACACAGCCATGACCCCACCAAAACCATAAGTAACATCAATTCAAACCCTTACAAACTCAGACTTTCTCGCATCTTCTAAATAGGGCACAGCAACGCGTGCCGGGTACAGCTAGTTTCCTAATATTTCCCCAATTTTTTCTGTTTCTTAAAGCCAAACTATATATTTTTTAGTCTTTGGTTAGCTGTTCATTATCAAGCTGTCTGAAAAAAAAGAGTATAAAATAACCTTACCTTCAATTCGAATCCCTTTGCATATCCATTCTTACAGATTTCTCGATTACCCCAATTACCAAATTCGCCTCCGTTTTTCACAGTGAGCACCTCCGGGAGAACATTTCGAGCATCTCCATACCAGAAGCAATAGGTAAGCATCACAAAGCAAGTACTGACTCGGAGATCCATTGCTGGAAGTCTGCTCTAGATGCAACATAATAAAACAATTTATTTATTTGTCACCTTCATGCAAAAGTGGAACTCAAAATAGCTCAAAAACACAATGTAAATAGGATGGAACTAAAACCCGCGATGTTGTGACACAGTTACGGCAGTAATAAAGTCCAGGAGTAAAAAAGGATAACAAATGTTTTTTTAACAAGACATGGGAGTTGGTCTAACAAAAAATAGCCTTTCGTCGGCTGGAGAAAAACCCTCACTAAACCCAGGAATCCCTAAACCAAAAATGCTGAAGGTAAAAGAACTCCAAAACAAATAGCAGACGTCCGTCTGTGTTATCCAATTAGAGGAATGTCCTTGAAGCGAAGTCAGTTGTCAATCCACGGTCATCAGGCAGGACAAATTCAGTCAGGATAAGGAGGAGAGTCGCTGGGTCGAACAGGAGCTAAGTATATCAACAAACACATAACTTGCAGCCCCCCATACCACCCAGCATCTGTCTCCCTCCAGGTAATACTATACCCAATTCAGTAGCAGCCACTCACAGTATTCACACGAGGATCAAGAGGCACACGGCAGTAGCTAAACAAAAGAGCAGACATAAATCCAGAACCCTCCACCTATTCCCCAAATCAGCTAGAGCTGCCATAGCAGCTCTCCCAAGTAGACAAAATGAATAAGAAACCCAATAACTCATGAGTAGTCTGGAAAATCAGGAACAAGAGTACCAGGAACCAGGATACATGAGCTAGAACAATAATAACTCCTTGACCACCCAGAGGTCAAGCCAAATACTCCTATTTCTTATAGAACTCTCAATCAGAGTCTTCGGAGACCCCACCCAGCTCCAAAGCATCAGCATTCCTATTCCCTGCAGCTGTAGCACTAGGCCCAGATCTCCAAGCCAGCCAAAGCTCTTCTTGGCTTAAAGGGGCCCCCTCAGCCTCAGAATGCGAAGACGGCCAATCCCGGTCCGTCTGGAACCCCAGAAACGTGCTAGTCCTCGAATCTGCATCACACACATCTCTCACCTCCTGCACCAATGCCGAATCCAGATCTGTATCACTCTCCTCTGACTGCAATTCTGCATTCCCTGTGAAACCCTCAAAGGAGCCAGACTCAGAAGGCTCCCTAAGTAGATGCTGGATTTTCCTCCTTTGTTCATTGTCTTCGTCAATACTCGAGGCACTAGCCACCCTCTTTACTCCAGCTGTAGGAGCCTGGTCATTCAGAGCCGCGCCCCAAACTGAGCTATTGCTTGATGTTACTGCCTCAACACCCCCTCCATGCTACTACTTGTAGCAACTAGAGGCTCATTCACAACACGCGATGCTTGTAATATTAAACACACACAAACCGATGTCTCTATTTGAAAGAGCAAATGAACCAAAAAAGAAAAATACATCTGTCAAAGGGAAATAAATATAGGATTCACAAAAGATAACTGTAAGGTGTCTGGTGGGCTATTCAGGTTAAGAGAGTTAAATAACCAAGGGAAAAGAATCAAACTAGGAATGTTTACCCCTGGAATCTGGAGTGATTCCTCTGGGCCCTTCTACACAGCCATATAATCAAGAATATCGAGGCAAAAATCCCACAATATTTGCTATGAACTGGGTTATCTCAGTCCACACGGCCATATATCCCAATTCAAAGCAGAAAATGTGGGCATTTTTTCAGTTGTGGAGAAGGGGCCACATTTGGTATCTATTTCCCTGAATTCTGTTCCTCAATTTTCCCCCTGAAGAAGCAGCACCATGACTTTTGGCAGATGAAACAAATTCCCTGACTGGCTTTCAGACTCCTACAAAGGAGATGAATTTGCACCCATCTTTTACAGCAGGGGTCCTCAAACTAAGGCCCGTGGGCCGGATATGGCCGTCCAGGTCATTTACTCGGCCATCAGTCTGGGCCAACCTGAGTCTGAAATGACTTGAAAGCACACAACAACAACAATTTTTTTCATCAGCCAAAAGCATGTCCACACTTCCAATTGAAATACTACGTTTGTATGTATTAAAACTGTTCTTCTTTTTAATTATTGTATTATTTAAAGTCTGTTTGCACTCCAAATAAGATATGTGCAGTGTGCATGGGAATTTTTTCATGTTTTTCTTTCTCCAAATTATAATCCAGCCCTCCAACAGTTGAGGGCCCTTGTTTTAAGTGTGTGGGGAAAAGTAGTTGAGGAAGCCACAAAGTGGCTGTAGAAGAAGTGGGAGAAACCGCAAAATAGCGTCTTGGAGAGCCTATGTTATCCCCGTCACATATAGTCTTGGAAAAGTCCTCCTTTTAAGCAGAACACCTTTCTCCTTGGATTTCACTCTGCATGAGCTGAAGTCAAGGATGTGTGCATATTATGCTCCCTGGCCTCTCAAAGATCTTGCTAATGACATAAAACAATCACAAGAGAAAATGTAGATGTCCCTAGTGCTCTTTTAAATGTAAATATCGGGAAATGAGGTATGGTTTTCTTATTTCACCATCACATCTACCAAGAAAGGAGCTGTTATATTACTTACGTTTCCACAGCTGCCTGTGTTCCTATGACTGGACTAAGAGAGAAGCTGAGGGAACAGTGTGTGTCCGAGTGGGCAAAGCTATGAAGAAGGACAGGAGATCCAAGTGTGGGAGTCACCACGTCAGCACGTTCTATGCTCTCTTGCTTGATTACTTACTTAAAAGAACAGACTTAAGGCTACGATCCACCCTTTGTTCTTTTCTAGATACAACTCAATATGTATCTCTACTGTAGAGTCAATGCTGCTTGACACCACATTAACTGTCATGGCCACAAACTGTGGAATTAGGGGAATCGTAGTTTTATGAGGACATTAGCTTTCTGTACAAAAACCACAGGTGTCACATCAAACTACAAACCCCAGAATCCCATAGTATCGAGCCAGGATAAGTACAATTGTGTCCTATTGCATTTATTCTACAGGCTATCTAAGATATATAAAGGCAGTTCTAGTAAATGTTGGAAAGATGAGAAAAAATGTCTGGACAGATATGGTATGTGGTGGTTTCACAAAAGGGCCCCGCAATATTCAACCCAAATGAATATGATGATAAAAGAAGTGTAAATATTGAAATACGGATGAAACTAATGTTTTATTTGGGATCAACTAGAGAGGAAACAAGGAACATTATGACTATATATGATTACTATGCCCAGAGATGGACAGAACTAGCTCTCCCAACGTAAGATGTATTGCTTACGAGAATGTGTGAATCAGTAGAGATGGATAAACCGACAACATTGATCAAGTAGAAATTCTTGACATTTTTTTTAAAAAAAACTGGGACATGTTTATTACTTTCTTACAGAAAAGATGGGGACAAACTTAAACTGTTTTTTGATTTAGAAGGGTGTTATTAAAAGTAACAATTTTGGTGGAAATTTACTGAAGGGATAAGAAAAGAAGTAAAAACCAATAAGTATTCAGTGGGAAACTTATAGATTTGTTCTTGTTACATATTTACTATGTGTTTAGGCTTGTATTGGTTAGAATGATCATTTTAGACATAATTCTGTTATTTGTTGTCTAGTAAAATCCTTTTTGTCTCTATGGAGCATGTGTTTTTGTTTTCTCTAATATATTTTTCTGTCTCTGTTTTGTATGTTTCTATTTTTATATTACTGTACTTCTGAATAAAAATCAGTGTTAGAAATTTTACACTGTAGATACACCTTTAGTCATATATATATATATATATATAGAGAGAGAGAGAGAGAGAGAGTATATATATATATTTATTGTGATTTTCCAGAAAGTAGTGGTAATTTATACATACAGAAATATATATATTAGGATGTTCCGCACACAGATAGAAAATGGGATGGGTAGGGTAGTCAGGGGTGTGGGGGGGGGGGGAGAGAGATGGGGTGGGCAAGGTCAGAAAGGGGTAGCAGAGAGAATATATTAAAAAGACTTCCCAAGCATCTCCCCAAAGTAATATACTTCGTCAGAATATTAACTACAGATTGATTATATACATTGTAGCGACTTTTCTTCCTTATACTTCATTTAGGTCGAGCAGGATGTTGCTTCCTCTGTTCTGCATGTAAGACCTGAAATCGGACCAGTCTGTCTTGTTTTTTGTTGTTGTTTAATGTCTGTGAAAGAGAGTCCATCTGGATCATATCCAGTATTTTCAATAACCATTCTTCGGTGTTTGGGATAGAATTTTTCTTCCAATGTCTCACCAGTGTTATTCTAGCACAGGTACTCAGAGTGAAGAAGACTTTATCTTGGTTAGTGTCGAAAAGTTTGTTGGTGAGTCCTAGTAAGTAGTGCTGTGGATCTAGGTCAAACTTCATTCTCAAAATTTTTTGGACTTCAGTGTGTATTAGTTTCCAAAATTTGGTTACACATTTACAATTCCACCATTGGTGAATAAATGTACCTAATTCTTTGCCGCATTTCCAGCATCTGTTAGATGATCTTTTGTCAAATTTGGCTATTTTTGCTGGGTACAAATGCCAGTGGAATTGCATTTTTAGCCAGTTTTCAGTAATCTCTGTTGAGGTTGAATATTTTAGTTTCCCCCCCAAATTTCTTCCCATTGCTGCAGTAATATAGAGTGACCTAGGTCCTGGGCCCATCTGGTATGACAGTCTTTAATATGTTCATCCTCCAACTTCCATTTCAATAATATTTTATACATGATACTTATATTTTTCTTTCTCTTCCTCATTGTTGGTTCCCATAACTCATCTTCCATAAAGCCGATTTTTTAATCTATTTTATATCTCTCATAAATTTGGTGATACTGGAACCATGATAATGTTGGAAATTGCTGTCTTAATTCTTCAAAAGATTTAAGGTCCCATCCATCCAAGTCTGATTTTTTGAATAGTTGTTTGCATACTAGCCATTTGTTGTCTGCAAGCTCTTTTTTATGTAGAGCTTCCATAGGGGAAGCCCATAGTGGAATACATCTAAAGAACCTTAATTTGTATTTTTCCCATGTTTTATACAATGCAGATCTCACGTAATGATGTGTGAAGTTTTTCCCCGATTTTCTTTTATCATACCAGAGGTATGCGTGCCAACCGGCACGCAGATCATGTCCCTCCAGTATAAATAAATTTGGATTCTGTAATAAGGCCCAGTCCTTAATTGCCACCATGTTACACGCGTCGTAATAGAGCCGGAGATCTGGCAGTCCCATACCCCCTCTCTTTTTTTACGTCCGATATTGATTTAAAGCTTATTCTCGGCTTTTTATTTTTCCAAATAAAATTCCTTATTTCAGAGTCCCATTTTTTGAATAAGTAGTCATTTCTAATTATTGGGACCTTTAGTCATATCTTGAATAGATGCTCAGAATCAAGTGTTGAATCATAAACCAACATGTAAGAAAATCCAATTGACTCTAATCTAGTTGAGAATAAGAACAGCCTTTAGGCCCTCGAGAAATGGTTATACTTGTGTCCATAACAAAACAGCCTCAAAAGAATGACCGTGTGTGTCATGAAATTAAATAGTCTAGAACAGGGCTGTCCAACTGGCAGCCCGCGAGCCGTATATGGCCCCCAGCCCCTTCCCTATGGCCCCCTACCCTTTTAAAAAAGAAATCAGCTGTTTAAAATAAAAAAATTATTTTTTTATTTTTAATTTATTATTATTATTTTTTTATATATATTTTTTCACGGCGGGGAGGGGCGGGGCGGGGCGGGGTGGGGAGGAGGAGCAGGCTCCCTGCTCCTCCTCCTCCCTCCCTCCCCCCGCCAATCGGCGTGCTCCGAGGCGGCGGGCGGGCGAGCGGCGCCTGCGCCATCTGTGCGGCGCCCACGCCATCTGGCGCGGCGTTGTGGAGATGGGCGTGGCGCCGCACAGATGGATGGCGCCTTGCCTTGCCCATTCGACCGCCGCCTCGCCCACCCACCCGCCCTGGATCCAGCGCGTTTGGAAAGGTAGGCGAAGCAGGGGCTTAAGGGGAAGATGGGGGTGGGAATATATGGGGCAGTTTAATAACAGTAATAAATGTATTTAATTTGGAAATAAGGGGAAGATGTGGGTGGGAATATATGGGGCAGTTTAATAACCGTAATAAATGTATTTAATTTGGAAATAAGGGGAAGATGGGGTTGTGAATATATGGGGCAGAAATATAATAATAATGTATTTAATTTGGAACTGAGGGTTGTTTTGCTGGGGTGGGCTCATTTCTTCCTTGCTTTAATTCTTGCTTTTATGTTATTTATTTATTTTTATTTATTTCCCTCCCATATATATTCCCTTCCTCAATCCATCTCTCTTTGTGTGTTTCTGATATTTATTTATATTTATTTCACTCCCATATATATTCCCTTCCTCAATCCATCTCTCTTCTGATATTTATTTATATTTATATTTATTTCATTCAGTTCCATTTTTTTATTCTATAATTAATAATGCAACTAGTAATTGTAAGTAAATTGGAGCCCGGGGAGGGGGCGGAGCTGGTGGAGGGGGTGTGGCCAGAGCAGGGGTGGAGCTGGGAAGGGGCGGAGCTGGGGAGGGGGTGGGGCGGAGCTGGGGGGGGGGGCAGGGGCGGAGGCAGACCCTAAGGCCCCCCAGGTGATCAGTGACCGGAATTCAGGCCCCCGGTCCGGTAGAAGTTGGACGCCCCTGGTCTAGCACAGGGGCGGGCAACCTACGGCACGTGGGCTGGACCCAGCCCCCGGCCAGTTCTATGCGGCCTGCTGAAGGGCCCCGGCAGGCGGGTCCCGGCAGGCGGGTCCCGGCAGGCAGGCCAGCAGGCAACGGAGGGGAAGGGAGGGGGGAGAAGAGGAGGAAGCGAGGAGCAAGCGGCACCGCAAAACATGGCTTCGCTGTCCTCCACCTCTTCCCTTCCCTTCCCTTTCTCCGAAGAGCTGGCGAGGGTGAGGGTTTTGCCCATGCGTGCTCACGCCAGGCTCGCCCACCCCTCGTCGGCAAGACTTTTCCTAGGCATGCTGAGAGAGGACGATACCTCTATCTCTCTCAGCGTGCCTAGGAAAAGTCCTACCAAGGAGGGGTGTGCGCACCTGGCGTGAGCCCGCATGGGCAAAACCCTCACCCTCGCCACCTCTTCGGGTGTGCTCCTCCTCGTTGCCTCCTTTCCCCTCCCCCCCTCCGTCCCTCAGTGGTCACTGCCACCCCAGTGCATTGTGGGCGCACGCCCACAATGCACTGGGGCGGAAAGGAAGGCAGGAAGGAAGGGTGCTTGTGTTGCCTCTCTCTCTCTCTTCCCCTTCCCTCCGCGTTTTCGCATCAGACGGAGGTGAAGGGGGGGAGAAGAGAAGCAGGAGGCCAGGGAGGGAGGAAGCGCCGCCACTGCTGCCACCGCTGCCGCGGCCGCCGCTGAACATCCTTAATGTAAGTGGCATCCTTAATGTACATCCCCGCAACTCCAACTCCCAAATGTCTATTTCCCCCAAATTTCCCCAGTGTTCACATATGGGCATATTGAGAATTCCTGCCAAGTTTGGTCCTGATCAAACATTTTTTGAGTCCACAGTGCTCTTTGGATGTAGATGAACTACAACTCCCAAACTCAAGGGCAATGCCCACCAAACGTTTCTAGTGTTTTCTATTGGTCATGGAGTCCTGTGCGTCATGTTTGGTTTAGTTCCATCATTGGTGGATTTGAGAATGCTCTTTGATTGCAGGTGAACTATAACCCCCAGCAACAAAATCAAATTTTTGAGTGATGGTCACTCCTTGGGTGTTAGTAGGTGTCTTGTGGCTGCAATTTGTCCAGTGGTTTTTGAGTTATGTTAATCTCACAAATGAACATTACATTTATATAATGTATAAATTGTTCTCAAGAATCTGGATAACAAGCCCTATGTGGAGCGGCTTCAAGAGCTGGGCATGAAGAAGAGAAGGCTGAGAGGAGACATGGATAAATATGTGAGGGGAAGTCCTAGGGAGGAGGGAGCAGGCTTGTTTTCTGCTGCCCTGGAACAATGGCTTCAAACTACAAGAAAGGAGATTCCATCTGAACATTAGGGAGAACTTCCTGACTGTGAGAGCCGTTCAGCAATGGAACTCTCTGCCCCAGAGTGTGGTGGAGGTTCCATCTTTGGGGGCTTTTAAACAGAGGCTGGATGGCCATCTGTCAGGGGTGCTTTGCATCTCCACCTCTGACATTCAACCTGACTTTGATGCACTTGTTAAAGATCAACAGAGACACAAATGATACAAATGTTCACATTTTGTTAACCATTGTTTTGTAAAATTTTAGTGAATAAATGTCATTTTTCCTATGACAACCTCCCTTTTTCATTGCTCAGACTTATTAATATATCAAAAACTCAATTTAGTGCCTTTTTATAATTATTAAAGAAATTCAATTGATATTATGTAGAATGCAGTTCAGCCTTTAGATGCAGCCCTCCATAATATTTTTGGCTCTTGTGTGGTCCCTTGGAAAAAATAATTGCCCACCCCTGGTCTAGAACCTTGCCCCAATGGGATTTCCCCCCAAAGTGAGAGGATGTCCAGACAAGCCAGTCCCAATACAACCTTTTTTTTTTTTTTTTATTTTTTAAGAGCTTTATTGAAAGAAATACACAGAAGAAAAAAAAACACAGTACGTATCCCCTTCCTCCCACCCGCCCCACGTTTAACAGTCACACAGACGAGTTTAACATATGTACAGCGACACAACAATTACATATATCACAGTTAAAAGAGATGTTGACTTCACATCTCGAATAGAGATATTCATATTTTAAACGATAGATGGAAAGAATGCATCGTTATAGATACTTATATATATAGCCCTTTAAGATTTACAAGTTTCTTCACTTTCATGTATTCAACAAAAGGGGCCCAAGTAATATTGAAATGGTTTGTAGGGTTGTCTCTAAGCAAATATGTAAGCTTATCCAGTTCCGCAATTTCCAGTGATTTTGTTAGCCATTCTTCGATATTAGGTATTTCCGGTGTCTTCCAGTGTCTGGCTAGAACAATTCTTGCTGCCGCTGTTAAGTATGTAAGTAATTTTTCTGTTTCTTTATTAGTTTGTGGTCCTGAAATGTTCAACAAATAAAATTCTGGTTTGTTTGGAATAGTCATTTTTAGCATTTCTTGTATCACATTGTTAACAGAGTTCCAATATTTCTTCACATTTCTACAGGTCCACCATTGGTGAAAGAAGGTGCCACGTTCTTGGGAGCATTTCCAGCATAGATCATTATTGTTCTTATACATTTTAGAGAGCTGGCATGGGGTTAGATACCACCTATAGACCATCTTGTACATATTTTCTTTTAAATAATATGAATAGGTATACTTCTGTTTTATTTTCCAAATTTTATCCCATTCTTCCTTGGGGATGTTTTGACCTAGGTTAGCTGACCATTTTGATAAATACTTATACACAGAGTAAGGCTCTAATGCTAACAGCATTCAAACATGCTATGAAAGCTAGCAAAGAATAAAGAGTATGCAAAATTGTGTCTTTCACTTTTTTATATAAAAGTATCAAAGTATACCATTCAGGTATGGTGCAAGGTGTAGGTATATTTCACTATATAATTTCACAGTGTTCACATAATACATTCACATTTGTGACCATATATCAATCATTCATAGTATGCATATGTGATGCTGCTTCTTATCTGTTTTATGCTGTATTTTATTGTATTTTAATGTGTTGCTGCTGCTTAATTGTATGTTGATCTTGATGTTTTAACCCTGTTTTTAACCCTGTTGTGAGCCGCCGCGAGCCCTTGGGAGTCGGCGGCCTAGAAGCCACAATAATAAATAAATAAATAAATAAATATAACAATATCACAAAGTGGATATCACAGTGTTAATATCACATAAATTCTAAAGCAAGGTACTGGTGTAACTATAACAGAACCAACAGTATAAACCTGTATTTCCACCGTAGGGTAAGTTCACTCCTAATGTTAGCATGTAGTGTGGCTGGGAAGATCCCTGGATGTAAACAATGAACTGCTTCATCACCTGGGAAACAAACGCCGCTTGGCTGGAGTTCAGTATAGCTGCTAAATGCTGGGCGTCTGTCCTCCGCTGGGGTGGCAGAATGGGGTGGGCTAGGAGGCTGTGGTTCTGTGGATCCAGAGATGTTTGAGGAGTCCTACGCGGTTCGCCTGACGGTTTACTGTGCAGAGCTCGAACCGTTTCGGGGGGGCTCCTGGGTGGTGGATGGAGCCCGCGGCTTCTTCAGAGGCTGCACTTTTGCCACATTGGCATGTACCCGCTGAGGAGGCTTGCGTCGCTGCAGGAGGAATATTTTCACATCCAGTCCATGGCGAGCACCTTATGGTCAAGCTTGCTCGCCATGGACTATTTTGTCATATATTAAGTAGCCGTGCCAGCCAAATTTTAGGCTGTCACCTTCTAAATTAAGTAGTTCTTTATTGTGTAGCTCAACCCAATGCTTTAAACCCTCTATACAGTTTGCTTCGTAGTATTTGATCAGATTCGGCATTCCCAGGCCCCCATTCTCCATTCCTACCTGAAGAACTTTTAGCTTTATTCTTGCCTTTTTGCCTTGCCAAATAAACTTGGCAAGTTCGGCTTGCCATTTTTTCAGCATATAATTACAATACAATACAACCTATCACAGCTGTCTCAACAGTCATCTTGTGCTCCCTGGGCTCAGGCAGTCCTAGGACAAAGGAAGGCTGTCTCTCCCAACCCTTCTGGGGTCGAATTTAGACTATGGACCATGGTTAAAAAGCATCCTGCCTGGTGAGCATTTAAGCTAACACCCAAAGTTACAGATAAAGGAACACACACTCACCAGAAAGGAAGAAAGGCAGCAGAGGCTTTAATTACTACCTGCAGCATAATAATAATAATAATAATAATAATAATAATAATTTTATTTCTTATCCACCTCTCTTCAAGGCAGGTTACAACATTACTTAAACACATAATTATTTTTGAAACGCTCCTTAAAATATGCATATTAAAATACTGTACATATTAAAATACACAAAACGAAAGTTAGACATAGACCAGAAGTTTAAAATGTGTCATTAAAAATGTCTTGGTAAGCCTGCTGGAAGAGATAGCTCTTTCTCTGGGTGGTGCTTGCCAGTCAGGTTCTGCCAGGCTGGAGCAGAGGCACCCCAGAGGACCTCAGTGCTCGGGGTGGATTGGATGAGAGAAGGCAATCCTGTAGGCAACCTGGACCTAACCCATGTAGGGCTTTAAATGTCAATATACCAACAACTTATACTTTGCTTGGTGACTAATTAGCAGCCAGTGGAGTGACCTTGGGATATGAGTGATGTGCTCACTCCTGGTTGTTTCAGTGACCAATCTGACTGCTGTATTTTGAAACAAATGGAGTTTCTGAACTTGGAACAAAGGTAGCCCAATGTAAAGTGCATTGCAGAAGTCCAACCTTGATATTACCAGCTCATGCACTACCATCTTAAAGTCTTCCAAATCTAGGAAGGGGCAGAGCTGGCACATCAACCAAAGCAGATAGTAAGCATCCCTATCTGTCACATCTACCTGGGCTGACATTTGGTGAGATGGATCCAGGATCCAAGCTGCGAAGACAGTCTTTCAGGGGGAGTGTAACCCCATCCAGAACTGGTTGACACACCCTCATCCCCAGATTAGGACCCTTGATGGCAAGCAAGTCTGTTTTGTCTGGAATCAGCTTTAATTTATTTATCCTCATCCAACCCATTGCCTCTTCCAGACATTCATTCAAAGGAGACACAATATTCTTAGCTGAAGCCGTTTTTGAAGGATTTTGTAGACAGGATGCATGGAAGGTTAATCACAAACAATCCAAGCATAACTATACATTGTGCAAATGCGAGTTTTTATACATTTGACATTATACATTCACGTTTCCTCTTCACCTTCTCCCATTTCTGATTGTTCAGCAGAGGTGCTGGCCTGAAGTAGTGCCTTCATTGACTGGTGCTTTAATGACATTGCTACCTTCAGACAGGGAGTCCTTGGCAAGAGGGAGGAGACAGAGGAGGACTTGTGCTGAGGAGGGGCAATCAGCTGTCAAGGGGGTGGCTCTCTTGGGAAGACTGTGCCCATATTTGGAGAGCTTAGGGGCTTTCTCTTGAAACAACAGACCCAAGTCTTTAGCCCCGAGTGCTAAAGTCTCCCACCTCACCTCGACGAGGAGAAGGGCATTTTCTGTCATTGCCCCCACACTCTGGAACTCCTTGCCGCCGGAGATCAGATCGCTCCGAGACCTTATGGCGTTCCGGAAGGTCTGCAAGACCTGGCTATTCCAACAGGCTTTTGTGATCTGAGTTGGTTCTAGCTGTTATTGACCAATTTTAATGTTAATTGTTTCGCTGCATTTTAATGTACTATTTGCTGTATCTTGTTTGGATTTGTGAGCCGCCCCGAGCCACCTGGGAGTGGCGGCCAAGAAATCTAATAATTAAATTAAATTATAATGGAAGTCTCAAGTTCCATGCCAAACAAAGTTATAAGACAGGAACGTTGATCTTGGGTACTCAAAGAATCTGCTGCCAACAAAAAGGTTTTATACACGTGGACAGACAAACAGCTAGACAAACATTTTTTTGGGTTTTGGCCGGAGATCACCCAACTCTGAAACAATGGGTATCGTTGATTGCTTTGGTTTGGAAAAAGGCCCATGGGTTTTGCCCACCCTTCATGTCCAGGAAATCTCTCTGCAGAGAGGTGAATGTTTCTGGGACTGTCTGATTATATTTTAATAAAGAAGTTTATACATTTTTAAATCTATGATATAGATATAATTTAACAGTTATATACAAGGTCTTGAAGATTAGATGTGAATAGGATAGCTGTTACTAGCTTGATCTGCCCCTTGGATGTCTAATAGGGGCACATAAACTTTATACTGAGCGGTGCCCACAAGAACAAAGTAGTTACTTATGAGTAATAACTACAATGCTCAGGGCAAAAGCCACAAAGTAAGCAATCACTAGTAAATCCATAGAGCAATCACTGTGGAAGTGCGGTGAAATAACCACTATTTGGTTTTCTAAATTCAAACAAGTGATATAAGCCAAGAGGTGCTATATCTACACCTATAAGTAAATGAATATAGCAAGGAAACACATTTTATATTGTCCAATCAAAACATATAAAAAGGACTAGTCTTTCTTGTATTGCAATAATCCAGACGCTCAGGGATAAGGCTGTAGAAACTGAACTGTCCCTCTTCCTGGTAATGGATAAACAAGCCTGGTTATCATACAGAACAGTAGAAACACAGAAGTGCACAAAGTGGTAATATATTTCTCATTTAGTGATTAATCTTGGTACTTACCATGATTAATCACTAAATGAGAAATATATTACCACTTTGTGCACTTCTCCTCTTCCTGGTAATGTCACAAAGGGCCCGTCCCTCAGTTGGAGAGAGGCTATGGAAAGGCACTCTCCGATGGCAAGGAAAACAATAACAAAAGTTTCATTGCTAGAGTGGCAATGCCACAGTTTGATGAGAATGTAGCACCATGTTCCAGTGTTCTCAAAAGAATATACAGAACTAGCTGTACCCGGCACGCGTTGCTGTGCCCTTTTTAGGAGATGCGAGAAAGTCCAATCATCCACGGTGTGCCCTCCTCTAAACTGCAGTTGGATGGAGTGTGGGTCATGGGGGGCATGGTGTGCCAAGTTGGGTCTTTATTGGTCTTGGTTCTGGGCCACAGTGGTCTGTGGGGAATGATGGGTTTTGAAGTACTACAAATCCCATTTTTCATGGTGGTACTTCAAGTCCCATCATGCATGGTCCACCCTCCTCCAAACTGCAGTAGAATGTAGCGTGGGTCATAGGGGCTCTGTGTGCCAGGGTAGGTTACTGTAAATTCAGGCCATACACAATGTCCCATGAGCTGAGGCCTAGTTAGGAACAGCAAGTTAATGAAGCCTTACTGTCAATTCAGGCCATACACAATGTCCAATGAGCTGAGGCCTAGTCGGGAGAATCAAGTTAATGAAGTCTTACTGTCAAATCAGAGCGTAAACAGCTTCCTAGTAAGTGAGGGCTAGTTAGGGAAATCAAGTTAATGAAGCCTTACTGTCAATTTAGAGCTTGATTCTTAAAGATATGGTGCACAACAGAATTGATGGATGCTATCATTTAAATAATTATTTTTTAAATAATTATCTGATTTGTTTGTTGTCTGCATTTCTCTTAACATGGGACTACAAATCGCAAGAAAAGAAAGACAGGCAGAATCACAGAAAGACAGGCAGGCAGGCAGAAAGAAGAAGTGATGGCAGAGGAAGAAGAGAAAAAGGAGAGGAAGAAGGAGTACAAGAATGAGAAAGAAATACTCACTCGCTAATACTGGATGTTATATATTCACCAGTACTGCAGTAAAGACGGATGCCATTCATGCCTGTATCATCCTGCCATTTTAAAATACCTTGGTGGGGCTCTATCTGGTGTGGAAACAGAGAAAGAAAAGTGTAATAAAGCCATTGTGAATGCAGCTACTTTAACACTAATGAACTGGGTTATTAATGTTTTATTTATTTACTTATTCATTCGCATTTATTTGCCACCAATCCCAGTGGCTCGGGGCGGCTTACACATGATCATAGAAAAACAACCAAAACACAGCTAAAATAGTTAAAACAACAATTAATACAATGAATTAAAAGATCACAGTGAATGGCACATTAAAACGCCGCAGTAAGACAAATAGTACAAGATGGCGTTACAACAGACGGGGACTGCAGCTAATCAGGTTCCGAAAGCCTGTCGAAACAGCAGTGTCTTACAGGCTTTCCGAAACGAAAGGAGGCTCTGGGTAGCGCAGACGTCAGCAGACAGCGCGTTCCAGAGCACTGGAGCAATGATCGAAAAATCCCGTCGATGGGTTGCAATCAGGCGATATATCATTGGACTAGGCATGACCAGGAGGTTCTGCTCCTCAGAGCGTAGAGATCTGGTGGGATGATATGGGATGAGGCAGTCCCGTGGGTACACTGGCCCCAGACCACTTAAGGCCTTAAAAGTCAAAACTAACACTTTGAAAGTGATCTGGCATTCTACAGGTAGCCAGTGCAGCTCGCGCAGAATCGGCTTGATGTGGCAGCTTACCGAGGAGTCGAGCTGCAGCGTTCTGCACCAGCTTAAGTTTCCGGATCACCGACAAAGGAAGGCCAATGTAAAGAGCATTACAGTAGTCTAGCCTCGAGATGACCGTAGCTTGGACCAATGTGGCCAGGTCGTGCCGGGACAAGTAGGGGCCCAGCTTCCTTGCCTGGCGAAGGTGGAAAACGCCACTCTGCTGGCGGTGGAGATGTGGGTCTCCATCGACAGCAGAGGGTCCAAAGTCACCCCAAGGCTTTTAACAGATGACGACGGACATAGTGTCACGCCGTCCAGGGTCGGAAGCTGAACATCCCCACCGCCCGGGCAACCAAGCCACAAGATCTCCGTCTTTGCTAGATTCACCTTTAACCTACTGGCTCGCAGCCATCCAGTAACGGCTTCAAGGCAGCGATGGAAATTATTGGGTACAGATTTGGGCCGGCCCTCCATCTTCAGAATGAGCTGAGTGTCATCAGCGTACTGGTGACACCCAAACCCAAAGCTACGTACCAGCTGGGCAAGTGGTCACATATAGATGTTAAATAACAGAGGGGAGAGAATCGCCCCCTGAGGGACCCCGCAATGAAGTGGGGAACCCCCAGAGACAACTTCTTCCCTCCTCACTCGTTGTACACAGTGCTTATTTTCAGGGGATCTTATTTTTCGTAATTGACTTTTTAATGATCTGTAATTAGGGCTTATTTTTAAATAGGGCTTATATTTTCAGCACCCTCAAAATTCATTCTCAGGCTTATTTTCAAGGAAACTCTTATTTCGGTGAAAACAGGGTATACTTGTGTTACACATTTTTATTAGTAGCCCCCTCTTGCCCCCCACCTCCCAATAGACAACATACACATGCCAGAGCATGAAGGCCGAACTGACTGGTACTGAAATAGAATAACCAATGTGTCTGAAGAAAGAATATCACTCCCTTGTTTAAAGTTTCCCTGGCTACTAATTCATTTCAATCAGAATTCAGAGTGCTGATCATGACCGATAACGTCATTTATAACTTAAGTCTAAACTATCTGATAACCATGGGCGCATCTACACTGACCATATAACGCAGGCTGAATGCAGAATGAAGTGAGCTTCAAATTGCAGCAGCTAAACAACACTTACCTCCAAAGTGTGCTGCTGCACAGGTTAAGGATGGTAAAAGTAAACGTAAAAGTTTCTCCTTGACATTAAGTCTAGTTGTGGCCAACTCTGAGGAGTGGTGCCCGTCTCAATTTCCAAGCCAAAGAGCTGCCATTGACTTTAGACACCTCCTAGCTCATGTGGCCGGCATGACTGTATGGAGCGCCATTACCTTCCTGCCAAAGTGGTACTTATTGATCTACTCACATTTGCATGTTTTCGATCTGCTACATTGGCAGAAGCGGGGGCTAACAACGGGAGCTCACCCCGCCCCACGGATTCAAACTGCCTACCTTCCTGTCAGCAAGTTCTGCAGCTTAGCATTGCCCCCTAAGGATGGTAAAGCACATCAAACAAGTCAGGAGGCAGTCCTAAATAAGCCATTTCATGCTCTGCAGTGAATCTCAAACCTTGCCTGGCAAAATTGACTTCACGGAACAAGAATCACATTGTAGACACCCATGTGCTGAAGCGCATTGTTATCAGTGGAAAGGAAATAAAGAGAGCCATTCTCTCAGCAGTTGGAACACAGATAAATTAAAATTCCATCAGACTTGTATGGGCCAAAAGTGTTTACTTTGCTAATATATAACCAAAAGTAATGATACAGGATTCCGGCCCAGCATTTCCTAATATTTCTCCACTTTTTTCTGTTTCTTAAATCCAAACTATATATTTTTTAGTCTTTGGTCAGCTGTTCGTTATTAAGCTGTCTGAAAAGAACAGTAGAAAATAGCCTTACCTTCAAGGTGAATCCCGTTACATATCCCTGCTGACAGATTTCTCGTTTACCCCAAACACCCTTTTCGCCTCCGTTTTCCACATAGAGAGCATCGGGGTGAACATCTCGAGCATCTCCATACCAGAAGCAATAGGTAAGCATCACAAAGCAAGTGCTGACTCGGAGATCCATGGCTGGGAGCCTGCTCTAGATTCAACATAATGAAGCTATTTATTTATTTCTTTGTTACCTTCCTGCAAAAGTGCAACTCTAAATAGCTCAAAACATAATGTAAATGGATGTAACGAAAACCAGCAATGATTGTAATATTAAACACACACAAACTATTGTCTCTATTGAGAGAATATATTTAGCTAAATTCAAAAATACATCTGTCAAAGGGAAATAAATATAGAATTCACAAAAGATAACTGTAAGGGATCTGGTGGGCGACTCCGGTTAAGGGAGTTACATAACCAAGGGAAAAGAATCAAACTAGGAATGTTCAGCCCTGGAATCTGGAGTGATTCCTCTGGTCCCTTCTACACAGCCATATAATCCAGAATATCGAGGCCAAAATCCCACAATATCTGCTGTGAACTGGGTTATCTCATTCCACACTGCCATATATCACAATTCAAACAAAAAATGTGGGATTTTATTTAGCTGTGGGGCAGAGACCTCAGTTGGTATCTATTCGCCTGAAATCTGTTCCTCATTTTTTCCCCTGAAGAGGCAGCACCATGACTTTTGGCTGATGCAACAAATTCCCTGACTGTCTTTCAGACTCCTACAAAGGAGCTGAATTTGCACCCATCTTTTGCAGCAGGGGTCTCCAAACTAAGGCCAGTGGGCCAGATATGTCCCTCCAGGTCATTTACCCGGCCCTCACTCAAAGCCAACCTAAGTCTGAAATTACTTAAAAGCACACAACAAAACAAAAACAACAACAACAATCCTTTTTCATCAGCCAAAAGCATGCCCACACTTCCCATTGAAATACTAAGTTTGTATGTGTTGAAGTTGTTCTACATTTTAATAATTGTATTGTTTAAAGTGTTTTTGCACTACAAATAAGATATGTGCAGTGTGCATGGGAATTCATTCGTGGTTTTTTTTTCTTCTTCTTCAAATTACAATCCAGGCCTCCAACAGTTTGAGGGCTCATTGTGGGGGGGAAAGTGGTTGAGGCAGCCACAAAGTGGCTTTAGAAGAAGTGGGAGAAACCCCAAAATAGAGTCTTGATGAGCCTATGCTATCCACGTCACATGTAGTCTTGCAAGAGTCCTTCTTTTAAGCAGAACACCTTTCTCCTTGCGTGAGCTGAAGTCGAAGATGTGTCCATTATGGGAGTTGCCACCCATCACCATTAAAGAATAATCTTCCTTATTCACAACTAATCAGAATTAAACGAAATTCCACCACCAACAGGGATTACGAGACACAAGCTACCATCCTGATGGAAAATTTTAGAAAGAGAGGATACCCTCTGGATCTAATCGCTCGTGCCAAACACAAAGCAGATGACACACCACGAGATGGTCTTCTCAAGTATAAAGACAAAACCACACCAGATAGGCTGATCTGGCCTCTCAAATACACTCCCCAGAGCAAAAAGATCCTCAATGTGGTCAAACGTCACTGGCCTCTTATTGCCGATGTTGCAGGATTGGAGAAACCACCAATGCCAGCTTATAAACATACCACCAACATTGGGGACTGGCTCACCCACTCAGATTTGGGCGCCAAGAAAAAAACTACAAGTAGCTTTCAAGCTGGGACTTTTAAATGTGGGCACTGCATTTGTTGTGACTTTGTGAGCCCGTTGAAGCAGATTCAAATTCCTGGCACATCCAAGTTTATTAAACTCCATCAGTTCTGCACATGTGCCACTGAAAAATGTGTGTACCCCCTGTATTGCTCGTGCCCTTTGCTTTATGTTGGGGTTACCAAACGCCAGCTGAGGGCAAGGATTAGGGAACACAGATTGAAAATTCTTTCTGGCAATGAAGATGTGTACTTATATAGACACTTCAAAGAAGTACACAAATCCATTCCGGATTTCAAGTTCATAGGATTAGAAAAAGTGGAGACGCTACCCCACACTGACTTGCAATCTACCTTACTCAAGACTGAACTGAAACATATTGTACAATGTGTCTGTGAGCAACCCCATGGATTAAACGAGCCTGTCAGTTTAAATGCCCTATTGAATTAACTTACTGCATCGAGACTCCTCCGCATTGGCCTCAGCTGTGCCCCTTCTGCCTTTTAGGATATAGCCTTCGGTTAGGCCTTAACCTGGACCGGATCTTCGGTCATTACCAGCCATTTGGCCTATTATTCTCCACCGCATCAGCGGTTTTCTCCCATTTGGGGGGATTTCTGAAGACAACATTTGGTAAGCACATTCTCCTACCCTGCCCATCAACCCTTCTATGCCTATGGGGGACTTATGTTGTGTTTGTTTCATGTAGTTGTGTACTTTTCCGGTCGCGAATCGTCCTGAGGAAGCGAAACGGGAAAGATCTCAGTACTTCATCCCGTTGACGAGACGCCTTACCCATTGTGGGGTTTATTTTATGTTTGGGGACCTCTCCACGTCGCATTTGCCTGGACCGTTTTGCAACGCTCACTAGCATCCCTGTTCATGGAGTACTCTCCTCCTAGCCCCCTCCTTTGGGTGGGCGGAGTCACGTCCCGCCTGACGCTCTGTTTACTACGTTCCTGCCCGGAGTTCTGGATTCGGCGGCTTTGCAGCCATAAGTCACTCGGGGGGCTTGTTTATGTTTTGTTGGGACTCATTTAGCGTCCTACAACCATATTGATTTATGGTCATCAGTACTGGGATTTCCCAACACTGTCTGTTTTACTTTATTATTATAAGAAACGGGGGAACTGTGAACAACGCAACGGTCTGTATTTCTTTGTAGAGTGAGAGGTTTACACCTCATTATATCTTTGTTTAGATGCATGTGCATCGTGATGCTTTTGCATGATATATAATTTTGATTGATGTGTATAAACTATTGCATTGCATTGCCTCTTTGTTGCTTTTTTATACGAAAATGTAGATGTCCCTAGTGCTCTTTTGAATGTAAATATCGGGAATTGAGCTATCGGTCTTCTAATTTCACCATCACATTTACCAAGAAAGGAGCTGTTATATTACTTAGGTTTCCACAGCTGCCTGTGTTCCTATAACTGGACTAAGAGAGAAGATGAGGGAACAGTGCGTGTCCGAGTGGGCAAGCTTATGAAGAACATCAGGAGATCAAGTGTGGGAGTCACCACGTCAGCATGTTCTGTGCTCTATTGCTTGTTCACTTAAAAGAACAGACTTAAGGCTTTGATCCACCCTTTGTTCTTTTCTAGATACAACTCAATATGCATCCATACTGTAGAGTCAATGCAGCTTGACGCCACATTAACTGTTATGGCCACAAACTGTGCAGTTAGAGGAATCGTAGTTTTATGAGGACATTAGCTTTCTGTACTAAAACTGCAAGTGCCACATCAAACTACAAACCCCAGAATCCCATAGTATCGAGCCAGGAAAAATACAATTGTGTCCTATTGCATTTATTCTACAGGCTTTCTAAGATATATAAAGGCAGTTCTAGTAAATGTTGGAAAGATGAGAAAAAAAATGTCTGGACAGATATGGTATGTGGTGGT
>JARBWK010000004.1:183000399-183017012 GCA_030556195.1 Anolis apletophallus
TTTGGACACTGTACATAACCGGGACACATGGGGGTTGGGATCAAAACCTGTTTCATAAATTAGTAACCAATATGACACATGAACTTAGCCTAAACGACTGCTGGATATGCGGCCATGGCCCGTCAAGTCATAGCCAGGGCTGGCCGATCGTCCCCACAGCTTTGATAACGCTACAGGGGTGGAATGAGATCAAATGTAAGCAAGCACACTTAGAACGAAGTACAGATAAGGCTCAGTTTGTGATTTCACACCGTTCTCCCGTATTAGAAGCGCCGCTGTGCTTCGAATGGAAAAACGATGGTACTATATATGCTACAGGTGACCAGAAGGAGGGTAGATATGAGCTTTTTAGCAGAGTTGAACTAGGGTCCTACCCCACATGCAACCACACAGTTACAATACATAACCTATACCGACCACGTTGTGGTCAGAAGACAAAAGGAATCTGGACCTGGGGGTGGGAGTATTCAAATTGCACCCACATCTTGTATGGAAACCGTCAGGAAGATGCCCTTGTTAATCTGGTACAGAATCTCCCCGCCGATCGCACTGGCCGTCGGGCGGAGGGCTTACCAGCAGGGATCTTATGGATCTGTGGGACATGGGTGGGACAAGTTCTGCCCATCGCTTGGAGCGGAACTTGCACCTTGGGAACTATCGGACCAGGAGGGTTGAGAATACACCCCAGAGTGACCCCAGTGTCCAATTTACACATGCATGTTCAAAAGAGATCGGCTGAGTCAAACCAAAGGTCTGGATACGATAGAAGTAGAACATATCTCAATGAGGCCCAAAGGGTTTTGGCGATCAGCACGGCAATGGTGGGAGTGGCATGGAATATAAAGGCCTCTCTTCCGCTGCCCGAGGAGGAGGCCGCAGGGAGAGGGGTTGCCCGGTTCTCCTTCGGCCTCCTCTTCGGGCAGCGGAAGTGAGGCGGCAAAGGGCTCTCCGCCGCTACCCGCCGCCTCCTGATACCCGGGGACGAGGCCGAGGGGGAGCCTTACCGTCTCTTTCCCTGCGGCCTCCTCTTCGGCCAGCGGAAGGGAGGCGGCGGCCGGCGTGGGAGAGCCCTCAACCGCCTCTCCTCCACTGCCCGAGGAGAGGGCCACAAGGGAGGGAGATTGAGCGGTTCCCCATTGCCCTCCTCTTCGGCCTCCTCCTCTACACACACACACACACACACACATATACACAACAACATATAAACACAAACATACAAACACATATAAATACACAACCACATACAAACACATATATCTACACACCTATACATACACATCCACACTAATACATCCACATATATACACACTAGGCATGCTAAAATTGAAACGGAAATCTAATTGATTCGTTAGAAATTCGTAATTAATGGGACTTTTGTTGTTTTACGGCTCGCTGTCGTGAACCAGGAAGTAGACTTCCTTTTACGGTCCTTCAGGTCAACAATATGCGTTAAGTTCGTTAGAAGTTCTAAAGTATTAATTAATTAATTATTGTAGTACTCACTTCTCCCTGTCTTGTCTTCTCCCGCTCATTTCCTTCCCGCCTTCATTAAGCTTCTTCTTTTTCCCGGCATTTCTATGGGAACTGGAAGTGACTCTGCTGCTAGGCAATGCATTCTGGGAACTGTAGTCCTCCAGGCTTCCCCTCCTTCTCCTTCTCTTCCTGTTGCTCTGCCTTCATGCATCGAGGCTAGAGAGAGGCGAGAGGGGGTGCGATGGCCTTTCCAGCTGAAATAAGCCGACCCAACCCTGGGTCGAGCTTATTTCAGCTGAAAGGCGCGGCGGCGCTCTCTGCTTCTCTCTAGCCTGGATCCAGGCTAGAGAGAGGCGAAGAGGCGCGACGCGCCTTTCCAGCTGAAATATAAGCCGACCCAACCCTGGGTCGGCTTATATTTCAGCTGGAAAAGAGGCCCGCACACCCTCTGCTTCTCTCTAGCCTGGATCCAGGCTAGAGAGAGCGGAGAGAGGCGCGGAAAGCTTCCAGCTGAAATATAACCCAGGGCTGGGTCGGCTTTTATATTTCAGCTGGAAAGGGGCTCACGCGCCCTCTCCCTCTCTCTAGCCTTGATCCATGCATCGAGGCTAGAGAGAGGCGAGAGGGGTGAGCGAGGCGCCGGCGAGCGCGGGGGATCCCAGTTTGGCCCAATTCTGTCATTGGTGGAGTTCAGAATGCTCTTTGATTGAAGGTGAACTATAAATCCCAGCAACTACAACTCCCAAATGTCAAGGTCTATTTTCCCCAAACTCCATCTGCATTCACATTTGGGCATATTGAGTATTCATGCCAAGTTTAGTCCTGATCCAGGATTGCTTGGGTTCAGAGTTATCTCCCCTAAATCACTGTCAATTCCTCCCAAACCCCTCCAGTATTTTCTGTGGGTCATGGGGGTTCTGTGTGCCAAGTTTAGTCCAGGTCTGTCATTCATGGGGTCTCAGCTGTGGGAAGTCAGAGCTGAATTGGTCGAAGGTACTGCAAATCCTATCATCCGTTGTCCATCCTCCCCAAACATATTGTTTTTGTGATTAATCCCTGTGCTTTAACTTTGGTCAATTTGTAACAATGAAAATACATCCTGCATATTAGATATTTGCATTAGAATTCATAAGAGTAAAAAAATTATGAAGTATCAACGAAAATATGGATGGGTCACCACAACATGAGGAACCACTGCATTAATACATATCTCTCTCTCGGCATTACTTCACGAATGAAGATTCAGGAAGGACTCATCCCACGCTTTTACAAGCGCTGATGACTAAAGAGGCCAATCTGAGATAGGCAAGTTCGGTTGCAGAAAGCACAGCAGAAAGTCTATATATTATACATATATCTTTCTGTTTAATTGCTATTAGGGAAATAAAACGTGAACAAAGGAAGGAAGGAGACAAAGGAAGAAGTAGAGAAGGGGGGAGGGAAGGAAGGAAAGAGAAAAGAAGGGATGGGGAACCAAAGAGCAAAGGAAGGAATGAAAGAGGAGGGTAGAGAAGGTCACAATTGTACTGAGAGCTAGTAGCTAGCTCTTATATTTATGTTATACATCTACAGTTTAAGGGGAATGTTCCCCCATTGATTTTTGACTGTTTTTGACTTTAGAACCAATTTAGAATTTCGTAAGTAATTAAGTTACATTTTAGCACTTTTTGCAAAATTTTTTGTAAGTATTTGATATACTAATCAAAAAAAATCCCCCCCCATTTGATTTTAGAATTGCGATTTTAGGATTCTAAACCAAGCCTAATACACACACATATCAGCACCTCTCCATACACACATACATACATATACATACACAAACACACACATATATATATATATATATACACGTACTCAAACACAGAAAACCCACAGAAGAATACACACAAATATATACACACATACCAAGAACTATATATACACACACATACACACACACACATATATGCACACACACAAATAAACACAAATACCAGCACACACACATACACACAACACCCCCCCCCAAAACCACACATACAACTATAAACACACATACACACACATATATATACACACAACAAACATGCTCACATCATTTCCACAACTTACATACCCTGACATTCTCACATCACCAACATAGGGCACAGCAACGCGGGCCGGGTTCAGCTAGTCATAATAATAATTTTATTTCTTATCCACCTCTCTTCATGGTTCAAGGCAGGTTACAACATTGCTAAAACACATAATTATTAAAATATGTATATTAAAATACTGTACATATTAAAATACACAAAACAAAAGTTAGACATAGACCAGAAGTTTAAAATTTCTCATTACAACTGTTTTGGTAACCCTGCTGGAAGAGATAGCTCTTTCTCTGGGTGGTGGTTGCCAGTCAGGTTCTGCCTGGCTGGAGCAGAGGCACCCCAGAGGACCTCAGTGCTTGGCGTGGATTGTATGAGAGAAGGCAATCCTGTAGGCAACCTATATCTAAACGATGTAGGGCTTTAAATGTCAATACCAACAACTTATACTTTGCTTGGTTAGTAATTGGCAGCCAGTGAAGTGACCTTAGGATATGGATGACGTGCTCACTCCTGGTTGTTCATGTAACTAACTTGACTGCTGTATTTTGAACCAAGTGGAGTTAATGAACTTGGAACAAAGGTAGCCCAATGTAAAGCGCATTGCAGAAGTCCAGCCTTGAATGTACCAGCTCATGCACTACCATCTTAAAGTCTTCCAAATCTAGGAAGGGGCAGAGCTGGCACATCAACCAAAGCAGATAGTAAGCATTCCTGACTGTCACATCTACCTGGGCTGACATTTGGTGAGATGGACCCAGGATCCAAGCTGCGAACACAGTATTTCAGGGGGAGTGTAACCCCATCCAGAACTTGTTGGCACACCCTCATCCCCAGATTAGGACCCTTGATGGCAAGCAAGTCTGTTTTGTCTGGAATCAGTTTCAATTTGTTTTTCCTCATCCAACCCATTGCCTCTTCCAGGCATTCATTCAAAGGAGACACAATATTCTTAGCTGAAGCTGTTTTTGAACGATTTTGTAGACATGGAAGGTTAATCACAAACAATCCAAGCATAACTATACATTGTGAATACAGGAGTTTTTAGACATTTGACAGCCATTCACGTTTCCTCTTCACCTGCTCCCAGGAGGGGCAATCAGCTGTCAAGGGGGTGGGTCTCTTGGGAAGAGGCAAGCCCAGGAAGACTGAGCCCATATTGGGAGAGGTCCCGGCTTTCTCTTGAAACAATGGGCCCAAATGTCCACTTCCATGCCAAACAAAGTTATAAGACAGGAACGTTGATCTTGGGTACTCAAAGAATCTGCTGCCAACAAAAGAGGTTTTATACACGTGGACAGACAAACAGCTAGACAAACATGTTTGGGTTTTGGCCGGAGATCCCCCAACTCTGAAACAGTGGGTATGGTTGATTGCTTTGGTTTAGAAAAAGGCCCATGGGTTTTGCCCACCTTTCGTGTGGAGTAAATCTCTCTGCAGGGAGGTGAATGTTTCTGGGACTGTCTGATTATATTTCAATAAAGAAGTTTATACATTTTTTAAAATCTATGAAATAGATATAATATAACAGTTATATAAAAGGTCTTGAAGATTAGATGTGAATATGATAGCTGTTACTAGCTTGATCTCCTATAATCAAATTTTGGGTGTCCTAATAGGGGCACATAAACTTCATGCTGAGCTGTGCCCACAAGAAGGAGGCTAAGAGCGAAGAGCTGGCGATCTCTGTATCGCTTCAGCTAGCTTTGAGTTCCAAAGCAAAGAAAGCAAAGTTTTTCAAAGTTATAGAAATTAAAGTCTCCAAATTAAAGCGAGTGAAATAAGGCTTAGCGAATTTTTCGTTTCAGCAGCCCAGATTCCTAAAGAAAGTATAGTTTTTAAAGTTTAAAGTACAGAAAGAGGCCTGGCCTCTGCCTGCGGCCTACTAAATACACAAACAAAGACTCAGCCACGAGGCCTACCCCGGGACCCAGCCCAGGCCTAGAAGCAAGGCCTCTAAAGGAAAAAACTAGGGCCCAACAGACCTGAGGCCTACAGAAGAAACAAAGGACAGGACTCCGGTGGCCTATACTCAGCCCAGGCAGACCCCCTGGCCCAGAAAGAACAAAGGAAGTGGCCTGCTTCCATGACGCCTGGCCAGCCAGGCCTCCATCCCCCACGTGGCTTACTCCCACACCCCGGCCCAGAAGCAAGGCCTCCAAAAAGGATCTAGGCCCCACCACGAGGCCTGGGTCCACAAAGAAAGAACCCAAGCGGCCTACGTTGTCCCGAGCGGCGGCAGCGGAGAGGCGGAGACGAGGCCCTCCTCCTGCAGCAGAGGAGGCAGCAGCTTCGTGGGCACAGCAGCGGCTCCGGAGGGTGCTCCGGTGGTCCTCCTCTTCTTCTCCGGCCTCTGGAGGACAGCGGGTCCAACGGGCGGCCAGGGCCCGCTTCAGCAGCAACGGAGGAGGCAGCAGGAGTCGGCGCGGCTCCGGGAGGCGTTTCGGAGCCCTCCTCTTCAGCGGCGCCTCCCAGGGCCTTCACCCCCCTTTTCTCCAGCAGCGGCGAGGCAGCAGCAAAGACCCCAGCAGTTCCGGCACGGCGGGGAGTTCGTCGGGGCGCCAGCGCCCTTCTTCACCCGAGCGGCTCCAGTGGCCTGCCCCCAAGGCAGCGTCCATCTTCTTCCCCTTACTTCTGGCGGCGACTGCTCCCACTTCTGGTGGAAGGGGACGGGACTTCCGGCGGACTCCATTTTCTGTCGGACCGCTTCCAGCGGACCTATTTTTGGCTGGGCCACTTCCGGTCTGGCCGCCATTATTTTTTGTGGGTTTTTTTGTTTTTGAAGTTTTTACATCGCCAGAGGGCCCAGGGAGCTCCCCTTGGCCTCCGAAGGCCCGGGACCATCTCCAGCGGTGGGGAGAGGAAGGCTTTCCAGTGGGAGGCCCTCCTTGCTGAGGCAGAGCCTCTCCTCCTCATTCATGGCCCCAGAAGCGGTGGTAGGCCTCAGCTGCGGCCTTGCAGGCCTCGCCGCCATCGGTCCTTCCTCCTCCAACAGCGGCAGAGGGGTCTTTGAGGCAACAAGTTCCGGCGGGTGGCCAGGGCCCAGCGACCTCCCCAGGAGCGGCGAAGTGTTGCGGTGGGCAGCCAGGGCCCAAAGACTCCCCCCCAGCAGCAACGAAGTCCCTCTCCGGGGACTCCAGGCTCTTTCCCAGCGCCAGCATCAGTGAGCTTCGGCCCAGCAGGGCCTTATGTCTTTTGAGGGGAGGGGTAGCAGCAGCTGCGGGCCTCTCTGCAACAGCCCATCCTTTCCCTGGTTGTGGCGGCCCTGCAGGCCTGGAGTCCAGCCTAGGCAGGGCCCGACGACAGGCGACGACCCCTCGAGGGCTCTAAGACCCCATCTAAGGACCTCAATAGCAACTAAGGCGCCCATCAGGACTGCTTCACCTTTATAACGTTGCCTCCTCTGTATGCCATTATACTGTTGTTTCTTAGTGTTAAGGTATATTGCCTTTCATCTTGTGCCTTTGAATGTTTTAAAGGTTCATAGCATTTGAGTTGAATTTAGCCTACACCGTGTCTAGGCCTGTATAGCATTGCTTTATTTTAACATACCTTTACAGCTTAGTGTTGTTTAAAGTGTATTGTTTATGTTTAGAGAGTAAATATGCATAGTCCCATAGTCTGCATTGTTGAGCTAAACGTTTTAAATGCTAAGGTGCTCAGTTTCCTGCATTGAGTTAGAATTGCATAGCCATTGCATTGCTTAGTTTTTAAATTGCCTTTAGGAGATCACTGTGTGCATTCAGTATCCAAGCTCCAAAGGCTATAGTATAGAGAGTATAGTTTGCAACCTTTCTTTGATTGCATAGGCATAATCAGGGGGTCAATTGTGTGCATTTTCAGTTTGAATTTCGCACGTATATAGCTTAGAGTGTACAGTTTAGGTGCTTGCATTTGCACACCACCTTGTGTCATAGTTACAGTTCAGTTTCTGCCATTGCTGCACATAGTCTTTGGCACACGATGGCGGACCAAGCCAGCAATGCAGAGACTGGAGTGGGTCAACGTGAAGAGTCCGCAAGGAACAGACGCCCCACGGAGAAACATCTTGAGTGGCTCCAGCAAAGGGAGACGAAGTTGACGAGCCAATTGGACAAGACTCTACTTCCCTCTTCCCCGCTCCCCTACCACAGCCTGACCCATAGCTGTCTCCTCCCCCCCCCCCGCCCTTATCCAGTTATTTTTATGCACGGCTGTAAAATACTCGAAATAAAGATTATTTTTAAAAGGGGGAGAGAATAAAACACGATCAGAAAACACAGTATTTTCTGTTGCTCATGGGGGTTATGTGTGGGAAGTTTGGCCCAATTCTATTGTTAGTGGGGATCAGAATGCTTTTTTATTGTAGGTAAACTATAAAGCCCCGCAGCTAAAACTCCCAAATGACAAAAATTAATCCCCCCAACCCCACCAGTATTCAAATTTGGGAGTATTAGGTATTCGTGACAAATTTGGTTCAGTGAATGAAAATACATACTGCATAGCAGATATTTGCATTATGATTCATAACAGTAGCAAAATTACAGTTATGAAGTAGCAACAAGAAATGGAGAGGAGAGAATGCTTCTAGAACATGGCCATATGAGACTTCCGGTTGGTGGCCATCAGGAGGAAGACGGTTCTCTTCGGGGCTCCGAGGAGATCTCCAGGACAAAGGCTGAGGGATCAGTTTTCCCTCCCCCCACAAGCAGCGGATCGAGGCGCTTGGGGTCAGGAACCAGGGGGGGTCCGGCCGATGGTGTTACGGCCGTCTCACCCTCAAGGTGGGGTCCGCCAGTACACCCGGCAACGGCCCTCCTAGGTAAGCCAGTGTCCTAGGAAAGGAGGCCGATAGGCCTCCAATTATTCCTCCGGCCGCCAGCACAAGAGACAAGGAAGAAGTGGTAACAGCTGAGCGTGAGGGCGAGAGCAAGCCCTACCCGAGGTCCCGAGGTCCCGAAGACGGAAACAACTGGATTGAATTGATATCAGGAGACTAGAGTGAGACAAGAGTGAGTAGAATACGGAGAAGAGAGCGCGAGTAAAAAAAACTGGTGATCTGACCAGTCTAATCGAAAGGGAACAACAGAAAAATTTTGATTTTTCGGTGAGCTAGCACAGACAAGAAAAAATACAGAGAGAAGGTATCGCCTGGCCGGTTTCTTTTTCCTTCACCCCGACAAGTTACCAGACGCTCTCCACGGAGAGACCTACCGGGAGGAAGAGAGGAAGAGAGAAGGGGGCTGGAGGGGAGAGGTGATGTATGGCAGGTCCCGGGGGCCCCCGACCTTGAAAACGCCGAGACTCCGCATGGCCGTATGGCCGGAACAGGAAATAGGCGAAACCAACACGGGAGCAAATATCGCGAGAGGTAGAGCGGGAGCGAGAGGAGGACGAGATCTCGAGGGAACCGTGCGAAGCCTCGCGAGAATACTCCACCGTCAACGTCACCATAGAGATAGAGGAAGCGATCCAGGAAGTAAGCAGAAGAAAACAGAGAGAGAACAAAAGGCGGCGAGACAGCGAGACAGCGAGACAGCGCGCTAAAGAAGACAGAACGGGAGGAAACAACCGGTAGCAGAGGAATATAGCACTGGAACTAAGGCTGCTCAGCGGAGTTCAGACGCGGCACTGGGGTAAGAACAACGCCTTGCCTGAGGGGGTAGGAGGAAAAGGAATATAAAATAAAAAAGCTCAACCTCGTAAGGGGGATAGGGCAGTAGAGCCACCACCCCCAGACGGAAGCAAGCTAGAGCAGATACAAAGCCCGGCCCAGGATCATACAAGCAAATATACAAGCAAACACAAAGACGATGGCCAACCGAGGAAGGGGCAACCAAGGGGTCAGGATTCAAGGGATACAAGATAGAAGGGGTTCGCTCCCTGAGGACACAAGCTTCAGAGATACCCTGTTACAGGAAATCAGGAGTATAGCGCAGACTCAGGAAAAGCAACACCAGGAAATGCAGACGGAGATCCAAAAGTTAAGAAAAGACATGAAAGAGGATTTCAAGACTCTGAAGGAGGATATGGATAAGATAAAGATGGATAATCAAAGACTGATGAAATCTCAACAAAAACTAGAAGGCAAAGTGGATAAAGCTGAATTTGTAACGCAAAGACTGCAACAGCAAGTGGAGATTCTAGAGAACAGAGCTCTTGAATCGCAATTAAGAATAAGGAATCTGGCTGAAATGAAGGATGAGAATATTAAGCAGATAATCATCGATATTATTGCTGACATAACTGAGACAGAGGGAACAGCTGTCGAAATGGATGTAGACAGAGTGTTTAGATTGAACACAGAGTTCGCCAGGAAAAACAACACTCCCAAGGACACGATCGTAACATTCGCCCGCAAGAGCCTGAGGGATGACATACTTCAAAAAAGCTCTAAGAAAGCAATATACTATAGAGACAAAAAAATAGTAATCATGAAGGAAGTTTCACGACAAACATTGGATAGAAGAAGACAATACAGCTTTCTGACGGACGAACTCAAAAAAAGAAATATACGATTCAGATGGGAGAGACTGGAGGGCCTTACGGTCACATATAAGGAGATACGATATTGGCTGAACTCTGTAGAGAAGGCAAGAGCTTTCTTTGAGGATCACATCCAAAGAAGTCAACAAAACAACGCCCACAGCAGACATAGACGAAGAGAGTCTGCGACTAAAGGCTACGGCAAAGATTCGGGAAACGGCAAAGACACAAATAAAGGTGAAGGGGGGATAGAGGAAGAAATGGACGAGACGGAGGAGCAAGAATTAGAAGAGATCGACTCCCCGGGGAGATCCCTGAAACGTCTACGGCAGTTCTCCCCCCAAAATTACCAGCTGGTCGACATGCAAAATCAAGCCCTAAAGGACATCGGAGAAGAGGAATATGTCGATGACCTCGCTTAGAATTTTTTCAAACAATATCAATGGATGGAATTCCCCCAATAAAAGAAGAAGAACTGTCGAATTTTTAAGGAAGAAACATTACGATGTGATATCGTTACAAGAGACTCATATAGCAAGTCGACATGTGAAACATCTGGAACAAAAACAATTAGGGAAGGTGTACTATTCACCTAGTGTGGAGAAGAAGAAAGGGGTGGTTACTTATGTGAATCAGAATTTAAACTCGCACCTTGCTTTCAAGGATATGGAAGGAAGGCTTTTAGGAGTCATTGTTGAAATAAATAATTCAAAGATACTGATGTGTAACATTTATTGCCCTAATGGAGCAAAGCGTAAGTTTCTAAAGGAATTAAAAACAGCGGTGGAAAACCAGCACTTTGATGAACTAATAATATTAGGGGATTTCAACGGGGTGGTGGATACTCAGATAGACAAAACACACAAGAGTACGAGGAAAAGCAAAAGTGGCCAACTCCCAAAATTTTTTATAAGCTTTCTGGAAAAACACAATTTGATAGATACTTGGCGGCATCACCAGGGGGATAAAAAGGACTATACTTATTATTCAGGGAGACACAAGATATGGACACAAATCGACACGATTTGGACCGCAAAGACCATGATAGCAACCGTGAAAAAGATAGAGATCTTAACAACTGGACTTTCCGACCATAATGCAGTTGAAATGCTAATAAAAGGCAATAAAAAACAATACAGATGGCGACTAAAAGACAGTCTACTGAAAAAAGAGGGGGATGTGGAGCTACTAAGGACGCAGTTGAAAGAATACTTTGATATCAACAGTGGGGATGAGACAAGCAAGGTTACCCAGTGGGATGCCATGAAGGCAGTGATGCGGAGTAATTTGATCCAACTTAACTGTAAAAACAACAAGATACGAAGAAAGAAGGAAGAGGAGATTTTGGAAGAGATAAAAAAGTTGGAAGATTTATCGAAAAGAAAGCCAAAGAACAACAAAATTCTTAAGGACGTCAATGTTCTAAGAAAGCAACTGCAACTCCTTCAAACAGAAAATTTGGAAAGACAGATGAAATTCACCAGATTGAGTTATTTCCAAAATGCTAATAAAATAGGTAGATGGCTGTCCAAAAAACTAAAGGATAGGCGGTCCCAAAATTGTATCACCAAAATTAAAAGTAACGGATCCACCTACACAGAAGAGATGCAGATAAGAGGAGTGTTTAACAAATTTTATCAGGACCTATACAAGAAAGATAACACCCCGAAAGAATTAATGGTGGACTACATCTGCAAATTAAAGCTGCCTAAAATAACGGAGAAACAAAGGGAGGGACTGAATAGCCCAATAACTAAAGAGGAGGTAGATAAGGGTATAGATGCCCTTAAGAATAACAAATCCCCTGGCCCGGATGGTTTCACTGCCTCCTTCTATAAAAAGTTTAAAGCAGAATTAGCCCCCATACTACTAAGGATATTCAATGGAGTAAGAGAAACAAAACAGATACCACGGACATGGGAAACAGCAAACATCACGTTGATACATAAAGAAAATTCGGACAAAGAGAACCCTAAAAACTATAGGCCGATTGCACTACTTAATGTAGACTATAAATTATTTACATCAATCATGGCAGATAGACTAAAGGCATTCCTCGGCGGATGGGTATCCCAGGAACAAAAGGGTTTTTTACCGGAGAGGTATCTGAAGGAAAATACGAGAACACTAATAGATCTCATTGAGTATTATGAACGGCACAATGAGAAGAAAGTTGCTTTACTTTTCATCGACGCTGAAAAAGCGTTTGATAAGATTGACTGGAATTTTATCAAACTGCTCGCGAGAGAATTAGACATGGGTATGGCTTTCCAAAATACGATAGAGGCATTATACAGCAAACAATCGGCCACTCTAATCCTCAACGGCCAAGAAAGTACCAAGAAGATAGCTCTGAATAGGGGGGTGAGGCAGGGATGCCCGCTATCCCCGCTCTTGTTCATCCTGGCTATGGAAACACTGGTTAGAGACATCAACCAGGATAGTGAGCTTCGAGGTACCCAGATTGCCAAGCAGAAACTCAAGTTAAGAGTGTACGCGGATGACGTGGTCTGCATGATTGAGAACCCGACACAAAACATCGAAAAATGGCTAGAAAAAATTGAAAATTTTGGCAACAGAGCGGGCTTCAAGTTGAATAAAGAAAAAACGAAATTCCTCACAATGCATCTGGCGGATAAAGAAAAACTCCAGCTACAAAAGACTACAGGAATACAGATCGCGAAAAAAGTTAAGTATCTGGGGATATACCTGACAACCAACAACACACAACTGCTAAAAAATAATTATGAACAGTTGTGGAAGGATATATCCAGAGATCTGAAGAAATGGAACCAGAAGAATATCTCTTTACTGGGACGCATCGCCACTATTAAGATGACGATATTGCCAAAATTACTCTTTCTGTTTCAAGCCATTCCCATTATAAGAAATGATTATCTGTTTAAAAGATGGGAAAAAGAAATAAGGAAATTTGTATGGAACAATAAAAAACCGAGGATAAGTATGAAGCTAATGTCTGATGAGAAAAAACGCGGAGGGCTGGGCCTGCCCGATCTAAAAATTTATTATGAGGCAAGTAATTTGGCAGCAATAAAAGATTGGGCCTTCCCCCAAAACTCACAAATAGCAACATTGGAAGGACACGACCTAAGAGCCGGTTGGCACGCATATTTGTGTTATGAAAAAAAGAAAACGGAGAAGAACTTCACCCACCATTATGTGCGGGCAGCTTTAATTAAAACCTGGGAGAGGTACAAAAAAAGATTATTCAGACAAATTCCGCTGTGGACATCCCCGATGGAGGCGTCACAGAAAAGAGAATTGGCGGATGGAAGCAAATGGCTGACGTACAAACAACTATTGAATAAAGACTCTAGTAACAGCTGGAACTTAAAACCTCTAAATGAAATAAGAAAAGACTATCCGAATCTAACTTGGTTCCAATTCCACCAGATAAATGAAAGGTTTAAGATAGACAGTAAGATAGGATTTGCTGAGGACGAGATTTGGGAGCCAATAGTAAAAAAAAAAAAAGAGGAACATCAGTTTACTATATAAAACTCTGTTGAAATGGAATATGGAGGAGGAGGAGATCAAAGATTGCCATATTAAATGGGCGCAAGACTTGGGACATTCTATCCTGATACAACAATGGGAGGAGATCTGGACAAAAAATTTGAAATATATAACAGCAACTGAGATAACAGAAAACTGGGTGAAGATGCAGTTTCGCTGGCATCTATATCCAGCAAAGATGGCAAAGTGGAATAGCAAGACTTCAAACAGGTGTTGGAAGTGCCACAGAGAAGTGGGAACCTTCATACATCAGTGGTGGCAATGTAAAAGGGTACACCGATTCTGGAAAAATATTCATACAGAAACCCAGAAAATACTAAAAATCAAATTCGGACTGGATCCACAGAACTTTCTATTAGGCGTCACTAATAACTCCTTAAATCACAATCAAGACAGGCTACTTTTTACTCTAAGTGCATGTGCTAGAATAACACTAGCTAGACACTGGAAAAAAAGGTCCATACCAAATCTAGAAGAATGGATTCTAAAAACATGGGACGTGATTCAGATGGACCTATTGGAGCAGAAGTTGAACAACAAGAAGGAGGGAACAGACTGGTCAGACTTCTTAGGATACTTGCAAAAGGAAGGTCGTAAAATACGGATTGACATTAAGGAAATCTGAGTTGGTGTCTCACAACAGAATACATTCGGAGATCGAAGGAGGGATAAAAATGGACAATCAAAAAGATACTAACCTTGGGGAAAGACTTGGGAAGTCTCCCACACCCATTGCCCCCCTTCTTCCCCCTAGATGTCACTCCCCTCCCCTCCCCTACACTCCCCCCTTTCTCCTCACCCCTATCCTCTACCTCCTCCCCCTTCCCCACCCCTGACCCCTGACCCAATTGTATAAAAAACCTGCAATAAATATTATTCAAAAAAATAAATAGAACATGGCCATATAGCCCGAAAAGCCTACAACGAAAATAATGTTATGGTTGGGGGTCAGCACCGCTTGAAGAACTATATTAAGGAGTCATGGCATTAGGAAGGTTGGGAACCACTTATTGAAGTTGCACACAGCACCATGCAAAAGTAAACTACTACTGATATTTTAAAAACAATCACTTAGAACCATGAAAGAGACCACAAGCACCATCCGGTTCAACCCTCTTCTATGCAGGAACACACAATCATAGGTATTTTTGCACCTGATTAAGGCTCCATAAACCAGATGTTGACTTCTGATTCATAATATTTGATAGGACATGATTATTTGCTATCTGCAATTTTGTACCTAATATTTCATCAATAATACTATGTAACAAAGTTTTAAAAAATCTTTTTAGGTTTTGAAAGTGTTATTTTCTGTTTAATTGTGTAATTCTTGATTTTAAGGTAGTTGTTATACACCAAAAATGTCATTTCTGTGGGTGCCACAAACTACGTTCAATTGGTACACACACACACACATATACTAGGGTCGGTTTCTGCAGTTTAAAAATTATTTGAAATCGGATTAAATTCGTATAAGAAGTTAATTTAATTGTTTTTTGAACCATGTGCTCCAACCCGGAAGTATAATTTCTTTACCGAACCTGGGGCTGGCAATTTTTGTAATAGATCGTATGTTCCCCTCTCAGTTCTTGTAACAGGAATATTTATCTCCTCCAAAATAGCTTTTCAGGGTACTTACAGACATATCACGGCCCTTTGCCTGGTCGGAGGATAATTAAAGTAAAAGGCCTCCTGGAGGAAGTGAAGAAGCAAGGGGAACCAAAGAGAAAAAACGGGGGCTCCTAGAGCGCCTTGGAGGACTGAAGGGGAAAAAGCAGTTTAAACACCCAGAAAATCGGGGTAGATAGAAGGAAAGGAGGAGAAGGAGAGAACAAAGGCTGAAAGAAGAGGAGGAGGGAGTGACAAGACCACGGAGTGAAGAAGGAAAAACTACAGAAGCAAGGGGAACCATAGAGAAGAACCATGGCTCTTAGAGCGCCTTGGAGGACTGAAGGGGAAAAAGCCTTCGCGTGCTTTTCCTCTGACCAAGCAGAAGGGCCGCACAGCACTGTGATATGTCTGTAAGTCACCCTAAAAAGCAATTTTGGAGAAGGTTGATATTCCTGTTACAAGAACCTCATACTGTATAAGTTGGTGGTACCATTTCAATATGTTATAAATCTTCAGCTCCAGTCAATTGCACTCCAGAAGTGAAGGCAAATGTTTCCCCCTTGATTTGCCAGTGATGTCAGCCCTGTTTGCCTGCTGTGCGCATGCGCTGGAATAAGAACTAATAATGAATGTCGTTATTAATTACATATCAATTAAGAATTTTTTGGAAATATTTTGTAAGTATTTCTATTACTAATCAAAATACCCCCCCCCCCCCTGTGTAGTTTAGAACCATTTTTTATGGCTCAACCAAGCCTAATATATACATATACATATACACACACACACAAAATGTGCTGCAGGATGTCTTGCAAAAAAAGTTTTTTGCAATTTAATAATCTTTCCCATGTTCTTATGATAGAACCAAATTAGGAAATTACATTCAACCCAGGAACAAAAATCGTGTTTCATGGTATAATTGTTCATTACCCAGTGCTCTTTATCATTTCAGTGAGCTTCTATACAGAGACATATCAATTGAAGTAAGTCACTATCATTCAAAAAACAACACAAAACTGTTTACATAGGATTTAATGGTGAATAAGCTTTATGCTAACATGCATTGGATGTGCTGAAAGTCTAGGTCTCAGTCACAGCAGAAGAACTTCACATCATTCAGTGCTGTATCATCATAATTCCTACCCTGTGGGGGCTCTATCCTTGTCTCAAGCCCACATATGCCACCGGAAGAGCAAGGTTGGCTCCATTCACCAAACTTCCCCCAATTGTGTCCATAGCCTGTGAGAACGTTCCCTCCATTGCAAAAGAATCTGATGTTGTTTGCTGCACTATCATCATGTACAGCCCCGTGATAAGGTTCCACTTGAAATGAGAAGGATACCAGGTGTCCTTTAGGGCAATGTTCAACTTTGGTCCATTTTCCCCATCTGCCAAAAAAAGGAGTAATAGTGATGCCCTGGGAAAAATTTAAAATGCAGACATGCAATATATATTTTAAAA